>DF239703.1:9864-28983 GCA_000507305.1 Breviolum minutum Mf 1.05b.01 | reverse complement strand
CCAAAAGCGAGCCCAAAAACGACGCACCGTGCACCGAAATCGGCCCCAAAATCGGCGCACCACACACCGCGCACCAAATTCCAGCCCGAAAAGGCGCACTTCGCACCAAAATCCACCCGAACGGGCATCATGCGCCAGGACCAAGGCTCATATTCGACAGGTCTCGGGCTCGATTCCCCCCAGGTCCTCTCCAATCTTGATAGGTCTTGTTGCCCGCTGGCTGTGATCGACCCCAACATCAGCGCACCACGCACCAAAATCGATCCCAAAAAACGGCGCACAACGCGCCAAAATCGAACCCAAAAAGCGCACCGTGCACCGAAATCGGCCCCAAAATCGGCGCTCCACACACCGTGCACCAAAATGGAGCCCAAAAACCCAAAAACGACCCCAAAAAGGCACACCGTGCACCGAAAAAAGCTCCACACAGGGCACTGTGCACGCAAACGAGGTCTACAACAGAGTACCCCACACCAGCATCTCGTAAAACCGTGCACCATGCACCAAGTAGCCCCAAAAATGGCACGCACCGTGCACGAACACCCACAGATGGCAATTGGCAGACCACCCCCAGACCCCTGGAAGATTTTCTAAGGAATAACTCAAGCTGTAGCCCAAAGGCTAGCTTTCGTGACATGGAGACACTTGAACAGGTTTCCTTCCAACCATCCTCCTGCCCACTCCTTCTGGTCGTTTTCGCCTTCAATGACCGACTCTCCCAATCCGGCCTGCCAGGAACTCAGTTCTACCGAAGGGCAAAGGCATACCAAAAAATAACAACTTTGAGATCCTTCACAACCTTCACCCTGTTCTGTGCAATCCAAATGGGCCTTCTTCTTCATGGTCTTCCCTTGATACAAGGCGATGCCCAAAAACCTTTCAGTCTGCTCCACCTTGCCTTAAGTCCAGAGGTTTCATTGTTGCCCTGTTTGAAGTCAGAAGCTGCATTTGGGGATCTGTTTGGCAAATATTGAAACAACAGTTTCAACAGTGCTGGAGAAAACCCAAAAAACAAATCCAAGGATACTAGTTACTAGGATGTTTTACTTTCAAAGAACTTTATGCATGGCTTTTGTGGAGATCTCTGACGCAATTTCCATAGGTGCCCGCACCAAGGATCTTCACAAGTTTGTTAGTGTGGAGATTCACGATCTTCACACCAATCTGGAAAACATCGTGTCAAGGCAGTCCATTTCAAAAAGTTGCTGGTTTTGCCATGACTGTGATCACTGTGGTCCATGGTTGGTATGACTTCTCATGTATTCCATGGATGACTTGACACAGAACAGAGCATCCAAGAGGTAGAAATTTAAAAAAGAAAACGGTTCAACCACCACGTGCAACTCATAGAACTGCTGTAGAAGATATCAAAAATGTCAGTTGTATGACTTCCACAAAGGCATTCAGATTCTAAAATGGAATCATATTATATAGCGGCATGAACTTGTTGATTGGCCGTTGAGCTCATGGTATCTTATTGGGATCTCATCAAACATATTCATGGCACTTTGCACAACTTCGAGGCTGCGGCCAAAGAAGTAAAGATGAGAAAGTTTCCAGATTCATCGAAAACCGCCTGTCATGTGCTGTATCCACTTGGACACGCGCAGTTTCCGCGTTTCATGACAACCTTTTGTAATCATTGAAGTTCACAGCTTTGGGACTAAATGGATTCGATGGATTCAGCAGTTCACCAGGTCTACTGACTCTACTGGTCCTTTGGATGTCCTTTTTGGAATAACACAAAAGAACACTACAGTGTCACAGTCAAAAGAATGCTTTCGTGACAACAGGACTCTTCTCATTCCTTTCGTCAGAAAATTTGAAGGTCGGATCCGTTTCACCGCTGACATTTCAACGCGGTACTCCATGCCTGCTGGTACATCACAGCAGGTGACTTTCTCATCTCTTTCTCCACTGCGATGCGGCGACCGAAGTCAAACCTTCAAGCCGCCAATGATTTTGGCAGCCTTTTCCCAAATGATGTTGATAAAAAACAAAGTTGATTGGTTCTCCTTGCCATGTGCGTTTTGGTCCCCAACTCACTCAAGGTGTGGAATTTTTCCACCCCAATGGACACCTGGTGACACCAGGCCTGTCCAGATGAAGGTCCCCCATGTTGGGATCGCTCTGGGCTGCGGTAAACATCTCCATGGACTCGTCATAAGCACGAACCTTCAGGTACTCAAATGATGGCACCAACTTCCAGAATCACTTGAAAGAAAACATATCCAAAAAGAAATATTGGAATGAGAAACATGCAGTTTTGAATTTGTGTAATTGAAACTGTTACTCATTGAAACTTGAAACTGCTCTCAAAGGCTGGTAGAGATTTTCCCTTCCAAAAAGGCCAAAAGGTGGGGGAAGTTTTCGATCATAGTGAAATCATCCAAGAAAAAACATGTCCAAAGTTTCAAGCATCTGAAGTTATCTGCAACCAAAGTCGTGTTTGGAACTCTCTTGATGGCCAGGTGGCCATCTTCATGGTAGCGTATCGGAAGACTCGCAAGCGTCCATCCTGGACAAAGGATCTACCAAAGCCGGCAGACTTGGTAGCAAAAAAAAGGATTCCAGATTCGTTTTTGGTGATAACAATGGCATTCGAGTATGTTGCTTTGGGGATTCTGGCAGGTCTCTTGGTATGCATTGTCGTGAGGCTTTACAAATATCTAAAATGTTTCATGTCGTCTCGGTTGATCACATCCTCTAGGCATGCTACGAGACAAGTCGGTCTGCACATCATTCTTGCTTCCTGAATTCTTGTTTCGCTGAGACTGGTTTACCATTCTCACCTCGCAAACCATTACGAACATGCTTCCATCCACGCTGTTGGAGAAAGAAATGGCCTCACAGTCGCGACAGCCCAAAACATCCTCGTCTGTGCATGCTATGAGGAGTCTCCCTTCTTGAAATCATAGGGGTTGGAAATTGGGACAGAAACTCAAAATTCGCTCTTTGAACGGATAGAACTTGAGAGGACAAATGAAGCTCTCCACCAAGCTCCATACAGAAGTTTTATTCTTCAGCAGTTCATACCTAGAAGCTGAGCACAGAGAGATAACAAAAAGGGAGACATGAAGTGATACACAGGCTTTACCAGACATCATCAAGAAACCTCCAGGATCCAACTACTGAAATGATCTGAGATGTATAACAGTCAAAAAGGATTGGGTCCAAAGGGCAAAAGACACTTTAATATCCCAATAGTACTACCCACCATCTACAGCCCAATGCCGTGGGTCACATGTGGGTTTCACTCTTGATCTCGAAGCGCAACCTTGCGAGGAACCACACTAGGTCTGCAAATGTTGTTAGGTTGCGGAGCTGGGTCATTCCTCAGAGGTGGCGTGCAATTTTTCTGATAGTTGAAGGAGGCATCGCCACCACGTTCTTCATTCTTCACACGCTGCCAACCTCCTGCTGAAGTCGTAAAGTTGGTTTATATATAACATCAAAGAAAAGACTTGATGTAGAATATATATGTGTATATATATAGATATGTATATATAAGCATATATATATATATATCATGTATGTAAAGTAATATCTATATGTATGCTTGCAATCGCAGTGCTTTTCAACCAAGTTTTGGTGATCACGATGAATTTCCTAGGAATGAAATATCTCAAACAAAAAAATAACCACCCAACAGATCCCCCCCCGCCTCCCTGGGCGAGTTTGCTTCGTTGGCATCTCCAGGGTATCTGGATCCCAGAGCTCCAGCGCCTTGGATTAAGTGCAGTTGATGGTAATTGAGGCATCCGGCATCTGCAGGTTAGTTGAAACAACAAGTTGTTTCAGCAACTACACAGGAAAAAAAAATCCGTCATGTAGGTACTGCCACTATGCTTCTCATCTGAGTGAATTCCGGTGTCTGACAATTCCAAGTTGATCGGGAATCCCCTGCCACTAGGGCCCTCACACCAGTCTTGTCGGCGCTGATACAGGCATGGATGAAAGGGTTGTACCTGCAAATTTCTTCCCATAGAGGATCACCCATCCAATATGGCATCATTGATCATCATTGGTTCATCACTTACGTTGCTCACTGGATTCTGAGGATCCCTGCCTCATTGCATGGCAAGCTTCCGTGTGCACCTGCAGGAAACCATATGACAGCACTGCTTTCTACCTGGACCTTCGTAACTCAGAAGTGATCCGGAAGTTTGGCCCGAGATGAATTTGTGATGGAAGAAGACACCGTCCCAAATGTCAAGGTTTAGGGTTTTATGATAATATATATATATATACATACATATATATATATATATACATATCAAAACCTAAACCCAATCTCAATTTGTGATGTGACTTTCTCCAATTGTGGAACGGAAAAACCCATTTGGCTTCGGTACCTCCAGGCTGCGCAAGGGTTCTGCTTTGCCACTCTCGGGTTGCAGGATGTGAACCTTGCCAGACTCAGCGTCAGACCTTGATCTGGCAGGTGGATTGGAGGATTGGTAGCTTGCACCAGAAACAACAGGCTTTCCTGTATCACATGTGATTGTTCTGCATATACGCATTCGGTATGTGTTCTCTTTTGTGTACAGTATGTCAAACATGTGATATGATGTTGTTCAGCTATCACCTACTATCGTCTATTGAAGGAAATGCTGATGACGCATGATGAGGATGATGAGGATGATGAGGATGATGAGGATGATGAGGATGAGGATGAGGATGAGGATGAGGATGAGGATGAGGNGATGATGATGATGATGATGATGATGATGATGATGACGATGACGATGACGATGACGATGACGATGACGATGACGATGACGATGACGATGACGATGATGATGATGATGATGATGATGATGATGATGATGATGATGATGATGATGATGATGACGATGATGATGATAATGGCGCCGGCGCCGGTTCCGGTGGCGATGGCAATGGTGATAGTGATAGTGATGACAGCGATTGTTCGTGCTGGCCTTGTTGCTCTTATTTGCACACAAAGTCCAAGTATGAAGCAAGAGCGTCATGGGTTCTGCTGAAATCTGTCTTGTCCATCAGGCCAAGACAATATGTGTATATAATTATACATGTATACAGTATCTCATATATAAATGACTATAAATGCGTACTCTGAAACCGTCTAGACAGATAAAAAACATCCTGAGACTCCCCGGCACTGCGACAAGTGAGCTTGGAGAATTCTTCTTGTGAACAAACTCTACCTGAAAGTTAAGACAGTGCAAGTTTGTGAAGGTTCAGAACGGATGTAGCAAATACGACACAAGAAAAATATTTGGAGAGCACAGGTCAAATCCATGAATCAAAAAAAGTATCTCAGGGCAGCAAGAATCACTCACTTCCCTGTGGGCCCAAAGCACCTGAAGAGGCTTAAACTTCAACTTGATCATACAAGTCATATCAAAGGAAGTCACCTGCAATGCATCAGCTCTTCATCACTCCATGAAACAACCTTTTCCAACAGATGTTTCTTGATTCTGACAAATGAAAGCTTGAAACTGTGATGTTGACATAAAGTTGAAGCATCTATACAGTATGTCTATCTTTCACGTAAATATTGTGCGCTGCCCTTCGGCAGCTGTGCAACAAAGATACCATGCACCTTGTTTAAGAAATGCTGGATCATTTCCCGCTATTAGTCTAGCTTCCGTCATACAGTAACATTTCCAGTCGACATGGTGTTCCTAGCCGCAGAATTTTCTTCCCTTTCCGCCATTTCATTTCAATCTGCTCAATGTGGCTGCTGGGAACACTGGAGAAGCACAAAACATCACAAAACACTCATATATTTTTCGACTATGACTATACAATATAGTATCACGAGTTTTTTTGTGTGGCCTCAAAGAGCTTCAAGGCACAATCTTCCCCAATGGTTGCCAAAAGCCTTCCATCCTGCGCAGCATGAAATGTAACATGAATCAACCAGGCCCAAAAATATATATTTCCATGTGGTGTTGCCACAATGCATCAATTCATTTTGATGAAGCCGACAAGGTATCCTGAGCATATGTTCTGCTTCCACTGGTAATACCTTTTGAACAGATTCCATTAAGATGGGTTGGCTTACCGGCTTACGAAGAATTTCGGCCTGAGACATAACCATGGCCAGCAACTTACCTTGGCGTTGCACACAGCAGATTTGTTCGATTACACTCATACAAAGCCCGTAGCCCCTGCCCGGACTCCTCTGATTGGTCTCATGTGACACATGGAACTCTAAAACCAGAAAACGTAGCGTAAAAAACTTTGCACACTCAGTTGTGTTTGTTTGCGAGAGATGAACTCAGGCATGTGGAACTGCCCTGGTGGTCTGCTTCATCAAGATCATCTGGACAGTTGAACAATCTTGTTTGCCAGTGTTTCAGTGTACTCTTCAGCTGCACCAGCCCAAGTTGCTCAAATGAGCTCGGTAGTGCTTCACAAACTCGATGCCCTCATACTGTTTTTTCCAGAACTTCACCTGAAAACACACAACCACCCGAGGAAAGCACTACCGACCATGTCCGGTGTCTGGATATCCTCAGGCGCCCACATGGCCATCCTCACTACCGGTCACCAGGAAGCCAGTGGCAAAGCTACACACCGCTAGGTGTACCACATCACGATGCATGAAGCTCCTTAAGGCTGATCCCCCCAATCGTTTTGAATCAAACCTTGGAACCTCCAAAACATGAGGGGGAACTGCAAATGCTTCGTAGAAATTGGTTGATCAAAAGCTATGAGTATCAGTAATTGAATCAATGAAAGAGAATGTTTGCTGGTTTCACACTACAGTTATCAGAACAAGGGGTGTATTCCTTTCTGCTCAATCACGGGCTGTTCAGAACATCTCAGGATGGATTTTTGAGACTAACATGAAAAAAAACGAAAACCTGGTCCAAGGAAGGTGCAAATATACAAATATAGGATACATGTATACGGCTGTATGTATGTACATATGATATATATTATATATACATATATAGATATATTGTCATATGTAGTTCAGTTTTTTGCGTGTATATATGGTATGATATTTAGAGAAGGAGAGAGAGACAGCAAAGGGATTGGGATATGGATATATATAAATACGCAGTATGCAGAGAGTGCATGCTTCATCTTTAAATATGTCATTGTATATATTTCTTAGGTATTCTTAGGTGATCTTTCGTGGAAATCCTGAAAAGAAAAAGCCACCCGACATGAGACTAGACAAATGCGCACACGACATTGACCTTTTTATCCCTGGCAAGGTTCTTCTCGTACATCTCACCCTTGGGCAAATTCTCCAAGTAGACGTGTGCATTTTTCAAGACCTCTGTGGAATTGCAAAATTGCCAGTTCACAGAATTTGACCAAATGAACCGGAGGAAATCCATCTTTCAAGCAGAAGTTTGAGACCTTCCAACTCAAGGGTTTCAACCCGGTTGAAACACGGTCAATCCGTTGAAACACGGGCCTTTTTCTTCTTTGGCTTGGTCTGTGCTGGTGCTGGCACTGGCCTTGAGCTACAAACATTCCATCAATGTGTGTTGGAATTCATTCCCTTAGTTCATTTTACATTTCAAAAGTCTACGCTGTTTAGAACCAGCCTCGAAATAGATCATATCTATGATAGTGAATGTATATGATGATAATATGTTCAGAGTCTCTTGTCAATGTAACCACGAATCACAGCATCAAACCGGTCACAGCTGCATTTCTCACTGTTCATGTCTCACAGCCGGTGTGGTTGCGAAAAACTCTACGCTGTTTCCAAGTGTGAACATAATCATCAGCCAAGCAGCATAGGGCCAAATCCATCGTCATCGTCGTCGTCGTCATCATCATCTGGATCAGGGTCCAAAGGTCTTTTCTCTCCAACTGCAGCCATGTCAACACCTCAATCCCGAAGATGGCAGGACATCCTGATGAACCTGCCACTAGTTGAATGAGGAGAAGAATATGGTAAAGTGATGACACAGGAGTTCCAAAACTCGACAAAAAAAAAAAAACTTCGTTTGTCAAGAAAACATCATCCTTTACCAAAGCTGTCGATTTGCGCAGCATACACCAAAACAAATAAACTCACAGTGAAGCCAAGGAACTACGGAAGCAGCTGCGCGTCTGGGGGGCTTAATTCACTGCAAAAATCAGTGGTCTGTGGATGTTGGAGATATAAGAATCTTAAAAATCTATGTCGCGTTCAATTTGGATACCGGATTTTTGTTGTTGAATCACCCCTTTGCATTTACAGGAATCTCGGGAGTCACTGACATCCTGCCATCACTTCTTGCCTGGCAGTTTCATGATGCAGCCATTCATTTTTGTGTTTCCGTAGGCCTTCACGGCTCCAACAGAGAAATTGGCTGCAATGTTCCAAGCTGAGCCGAGAATTCGCAACAAATGGAGAGGGGAAGTCCTAATAGCTTACTATAATGTACAGCTAATTTGTGGTATACTCTCTGCAAGGTTTCGCAAAGTTTATGGACATCAAAACCTCTGTCAAGCCCGTGTTCTTGCGGAAAATCCTCTGTTCATAGTACAAAGATTGTGTTCGAGGATATGTCACTGTGAGTGGAAATGTTGAAATGTTATGAATTTGTTACTGTCAACATTCATACAAACTTGACAAGAAGCCGAGGCCACGAAAATGGTAATGTCATCATCTGTTTCATCCAGGATCCTGAACGTGTCATTAGCAGCTAGCGCATCCGCCAACACAAGGGCCGTGCCCAAGCCCTCTTGCATCTAAAAAGCTGTGGTCTATCTTTGGACCACAACATCTTGGGACTGGGAAGTGCCCTATATTATTTCCTTCCAAGCAAAATGGCAACAACTCCTGTGTTGTATAACCTGCAACTTGGATTTTTTAGGACAAAATCCAGAATCCAACAGGGCATTGGTTGCACCAACTTTTGGTGGCTGCTGCTTAGCCAATCCTTTTCTTTCCCTTCCTTGGTCGAAATAATGAGGAAGATGGCCCACTGGGCCCCTGTAAATTTTCTGGTTCCCGCAAGAACACTACATAAAGCCCATGTCTTTTTGAGAAAATGTCGTTAAGAAGTCTACACGAAACTCAGGTCTGAACTTTTTCACTTTTCCTTTGCCTCCTTTTCCTCCTTTTTCTCCTTTTCCTCCTCTCTTTCCTCCTTTTTCTCTCTTTTTCTCCTTTTCCTCCTTTGCCTCCTTTGCCTCCTTTGCCTCCTTTGCCTCCTTTTTCTCCTTTCTCTGCCTTGCCTTCTTTGGCTTCTTTGCCTTTGCTCTTGCCCTGCCGTGTGATTGACGATGCAGCAAGTCATTGGCGACACCGCCTGCGTTCACGAAGTATTTGGTTGTGATACGTCAGTGTAAGTCAACCTACAAAAAGCCAAAGGAAATGTCAACTACAATTCCATCCGTAAGTGTTTGAAATGCTGAATGACAAGAAATTCTTGAAACAGGAATGATTTTCTATGTCACCTCCCTAGCTTTCAATTTCTGGCCCCCTGGTGCTTCTGTGGTATCAGGCGACCTGCCTTTTTGCCACCTTTGGCTTCACTTTGGCCAGTGGAGTCATTCTTCCTCAGCTGCTGCTCTACATGATTCAAAGTCTTTTGAGGCACTATATTTGTTTTGAGTTCATAATACAAGTTCTTTGGAAACTCCAACCACAAAAAACAATCACCAAGACACCCCTTGCTCTTTCCTTTGCCCTTGCCACCTTTTCCTTTTCCCTTGCCACCCTTTCCTTTTCCTTTCTTTTTGACTTTCCTTGGCCAATGACTTGATTGCAGGTGCAAAAAACACACTTTGTCCTGAGCTGGATCAACAACTCGAAGGTTGCAAAGATCACAAAGCGAGACTTCTATAGTGTCTCACTTGATGGATTCTACTTCCATCCCACGAACTGGGTTTCCTGCATAGCTGTCGGCCTCTCTCGCTTTTCGCGTTCTGCGTGCCCAAATCAATTTCACGGGTCACTACACCACACCACAATGAAGTAGTAAGTAGTAGTTCTGTGTACCAACTGCCAACATCTCCAAGGGAAAAAATGGTTGGACTAAAACACCTCACCTTTGCATACCTCTGGTAGTTTCAGATCAAGAAAGTCGAGAAAGTGCCACTAGGCACAACAAAATTGAAGTATACCATTAAATACCATTAATACCACTACCCTCCAGGGAACAAACATATCCCACCTTTGGAAAAGGAAAATCATCTTCAAAAGTACCTTTGGGAGGGGATATGTTAGTTCCTAGGAGGGTACATACTTGGTACAGTTCCTGGAATCCTCATAGTTCACCCAATCCCCATGACGCTCCTGTCTTTGGTTGGGCTGATTGAACTTTAAAGGCCTGAGAGGGAAACAGATTTAGAAACAACCAGAAAAAACTGAAAGAACGCATTATTTGAAACAAACAGGTACAACTCAAAAGGATAGACCAGAGTCCCCGAACCCCCAGATGAAAGCCCAAACTTATGAATTATATGCTAGCAGTCTGGACCAGGTGAAGACAGAAACACGATTTGCACCCCTCTTCGAGACCACGAGTACAACTGAATTCATCGAAACCAGCCACCCTAAGGATATCCCTGAGTCTGAAGTGGGCCAGTCCAAACGATTTAGATAAAATATTATTCTTCTACCTACGGTCTATGATGTCAGCTTCCTTCTACTGCAAGGTTTGGCCCCTCAGACGCACGGGTAAATGCCTTCCATGTTGATATCTGGATGAATTGAGGACACAAAAACATGACAATAATTTCGGCAAAATTGGTATATCAAATCGAAAGCAAATCGAGGCAAGATGTCCTGACTGTACAGCTTCCGAACTTGCTCTCAACTTGTGCTGGCCTCACCATTGAAGTCATCACCGTTCATGGCCAGGGCCTGCCGTGTACGGTGCTTCTCGAGGATGACAATATCCCCCAAGCAGCGTCATAGTCAACACAGTTCCAGTGGCGAAGGGTTTGCATCATACAGGCAACCTCCTCACACATCTTACTTGGAAATCCCTCTCTTCAGGTGCAGAATCTTTGAATCAACAAAAAAATCCCAGAAATCCACCGGGTCGTACATTCCAGTCAAGTTTGAAAAGGCCTTCTCGACAGCTTTCTGTGTCTTGAAAGTAACAAAGGCCAGCTTTTTTGGTGTCTCCTCAGTTGAGATAGGAACAACGAGTGCTTGTAGTCACGTTCTTCATATACCTATGGTCTGTATCCAAAATGAACGCTGCATAACATATAACGTTGAGTTTCAAAGGGCTTTCAAATGCTTCCAGAAGGTACAGTACAGAATCAACTCTTGTTGCAGGACACGAGCGGACACTGAGACCAGCATCTTGAAGTTGGCTCAGTTACATGATATTCAGTTGTAGCCTTTGAAAAATATGGAAACACAAACATCATGAGTTCAAACCACAATCTCAAAGTCATTGCTGGCCATTGAATGCCTGATATTCTTGGATAGATATTGGCCACATACTACAGATATCAAATTCACCGTGTTTGTCTGCAAACATCTGCGCCCCAGAGCTTTCAGAGAAAGAGCAAGACATGGCAATGCGAACTGGCTGATACAAAATCCTCAAAGTCTGGGAATCCTCGAAGTTTTGCAAATGGTTGCTCTGTTCCCCAACCATGTAACAACACTCATGCCTAAAAGAAATAAGATTAACAAAAAAACTCAGAAAGACAACACCAATCAAAATAGTTGCATCTGGCCCCCCCTAAGGATCCCAGCAACACTGACAATTTCGCCGCAGGAAGCAAACTTCCGTCGGATGGCTTCCTGCTGAAGCATGGTTTGAAGCCAATTGTGAGTCATGACGCGCTTGAGTACATTGCGGGTATACTTCTCATAAAACCTTGACACAAAGGCCTTTAAAGCTTTCATGCACCAACGCATGTTTCACTGATTAATGAGGGCTGCCAACTACCCTCCAGCTCCCTCGGCTGCCCACCTCCTCTTCCTGCCAGGGAAGGTTTTGGTGCTGGACTAGGATCAGTGCCAAGCACTAGACAATACCTAGATGAACAATGAAGAAAAAAAATGTATCTCTCAGTTGCATTCCCTTTTCATTTTGGAATTCCATACATCACTTGCCATGCCATCCTCACTTTTTCTTGCATTCCTGGTAAAGCAAAATTGAAACAAAAAAAATGAATACTTGCTATCCACAAGACGCAAAGGGGCTTCGATCTTGAAAGCAATCATGGTCGTACGAAGGAGCACTTTCAGGGGAACAAGGTTATGAGATGTTGCAAGTTACAAGCGTTTACTTCACGCTCTCGTGCCCACAAGCATTTACATAATCTCCTTGGCCCAACGGATGTTGCCAACGAAGACTTTGAGGCTATCTTCCTGCCAACTGGTGTGCACAAAGTAAAGCATAAGATGTTTCATTTCCATGACTCCGTGACTACTCCTTACCATTCCAACGCAAACAGTGTAGGAAGTGCAGGGTGGTTGAATATCGTGTATACATATCATATAATGTTATCTCAAATATAATACTTCTAGAAACATGTTCTTGATGCTACATTTTCTTTAAACTCTCTTCGCCATCAAATTAGGTTACGTAACGTACCCTGGATTCTTAGCGATATGGTGTATATAAATATATATATATACATTTGTGGAGAAATTTTGAATTACCAAAAACAAAGAAATCACGCAGCAACAACGTGCTTAATCAAAACCTGCCCAGGCAGAAACTCGATGCATCAACTGGACAGTCCTCACCGTCAGATTCCTCTTCCTAAGGTGTCTTCACAAGGCAGTGGATCAAAGTTTAAAGGTGTTCATCCCAGCCCAACGTTACCAACTTCACAGAAGATGGCTACGTCGGTGTGTCTCACAATCGGATAAGAATAAACTATTTCCAGTATTTTTTCGGGGCCCCTTGATTTTGAGACACACCTCAAAGTGCAGTATCTCAAATCAACATCTCTTCCCTATGAAGGAATTCGTTCCAAGATTTTTTTCCTTCATTTATCAGCACGGCTTCCTTGCCTCCACCTCTTCCTCTCTCTCCTCTGTTTCGGAATCTTCCTGGTCCTCACAACTCGAACTGACAAGATGATTTGATGATCCTTCATTAGAGCAAACTTTCTTTAGTCACAATGGCAAATGGAACCGGTTGGAATTGTATTTTGCATAAATGATAGGAGGAACTGCAGACTCAAGTGGCAAATTTAGTGGATCTTCACATCATCTGAAGAAGTCCAGCTTCAGGGAATGCAAGATTGGCTATGACTCGTTGGAAAAAGCCCAGCCATAAGCCCCAAAAGAACCAAGAGTTGTTGCATAGCTTCATCGACCTCCTTCTTGGATTTCGAGGCTTTCTTCATTTTTGCCTTGAAAAAACCAAGTAACATGAACATGTTTAGGACTTATGCTTCTGAATAGTCTGCAGCTTTCAACTTGATAACTTGAGATGCGTTGCTGACCCAAACATACCAAGAATTCATGTCATCAGCCTACCCACTGCCCCACCTTAGCAGCAGCGTGCTTTTTTTTCAACTTCTTCCTCACCTGGGTAAATGCACTGGTTTTTCCCTAAACCTGTGAAGACGAGAATGTGGTTGGTGGTCGTCTAATCCATCGTGAAAGGAAGTGTGAAACTTGCATGACAACCCACGTCAATCCTTTCTAGCTTGCGCAACATCTCGTTCTTCTTGGTCCCCAGAAAGTGAAACCGCCGCGAAAAAAAAACTCCACGGTTCATGCCAAGGGACCATCTTTCAAAGCTACGCCAGTGGCCGTGTCGTTTTTCTTGGCTCTGTTCCAGGATGTAACGTAAATTGATCTAGGTATTTTCTAAGGTATTTAAAATGAACCAGCTTCATGAAATCTATGTATATAGTCTATTCAATGCGTGGGTTGTGTGTGTGTGTGTTTGTTGAAAACCCTTCAGGAGGGCTTTTGTGGAAACCTCATGTTGGGAAAATAGGTTTAGTGTTCTCAAGCATTTTGGTTGCCAACTGGCATTTCATGATTCGGCCAGGGTTCTTGGAAAAGCCTTCCAGCCCGCACAAAGGCAGTTAAATGTTCTCGATTTGCAATACCAGATTTATCACTTTCCTTTATTCTCAGAGAGCAAAAACAAAATCCATGGGACACCCACCAGCTGAGCCTTACAAGCTGTGAAAGTCAGAGGCGATCGTCTTTAGAGGTTGGCTTGATTTCTTGATGGGAAAGGAACTCTGATATTAAAATTGAACTGGGAAGGAAAACCATCATATCGCATATCGTCAATAGTATTTAGACTTCTCCTTGCTGTTCCAGGAAGTAGCTCTTCACAGGGCTTTTATCACAGGGCTTTTACTCTCGCAAGACAGCATGACAGGAGTTTGGTCCAACTACCAGGCATCGGGTCAGGATCCCTGCACCCCATTGGAGCAATTCTACACAAAGACCTACCGATTCCAGAGAGGCGCCCAGTCTTGGCAGGGTCTGGAACCTGACCCACGGCTTTAAGCCGCATTCTTTGCCGACTTCAAAACCAATCTTTCACTTGAAGCACAGCACAAGTTCTGTGCGAGCCAAGGCCATGCCTCAGGATCTTGTTCCAATCTCTCGAAGTTTTCGGGATCTTCCTGCTCGCTGCTCAAAGGCCCAAGTAGAATCAATGGCAAGGTGATCTTGACAAATGATATAGAAGGCTCTTCGGACGCAATTTGTTTGTTAAAACCTTTCCAGCAAGCTCTTACCACATGCTTGCATCTCCGAGTAAAAAAACAATTGAGAGACGCTACAGAGTGAACATCGCAAATCAAGACGCTTTGTAGGAAACTGCTATCACGTCTGCAAAACATGTCAACATGCTGGACAACATCTTTGTATCTTTTGAACTACTTTCTGCAAAACTCCTACACTAAAAAGGCCGCCCACAACTCAATGATCCCGTAAATTCACTCTTAACCAAAACGGAACCACGTAATCACTTTCAACCTTTACATGAAAATTCCAAATCTGACTCCTTCTCCAGCTCCGTGGGCAGAGCTATCCTGCGATGCCGTAGACAGGGAGATGTGCAAGTCATGACATCTCTGGGTCTTGGTAGACTCCGCAAAATACTTTTGTTAAAGATATACCTCAATCTGCCAAGTCAAACAAATGGCGAGTCAGAAGTTTTTTTCCCAAATGGGGGATCAGCACATCTATGTTGATGACAGGAAGAAAAGGTCAACTGAATGCATCTTTCCCAAGACCAGGAACAGATTCGAGAGTCCGCCGTACTATTTGGGAAACCAACTCACACACCTGCAGAAGGATCAACCTGCGGTCGCATCTGTGCGTTGCACTGCAAGGCCGCGACCTGCTACTCTTCAAAAAAAAGAAACTACTAAAAAATTAAAAGCTGAAAACAATTCAAGTTTGATAAATGTCGAAAAATCAAAATCTCAAAGACTGAAAACTGTAAAAATTCAAAGCTGAAATTGAACTATTCATTTTCCAACATGACAGCCTTCATCAATGCACTCCACCGCAGCGAGGTGGCGATCTGCTCTCAGACGTGGGATGTTCCATCGCTGTTCGGTCGTTTCGTTCCGGAGCGCTTAGGAAGCTCTGCTTGGCGTTCACCAGTAACCTTAGGGAGTGGCCCCACCAACCCCTTACTGCACTTCAGAATGCCCTTTTCGAGATGAATGGTGTGCAGTCATGACCCGTGCGAACCTGTATGCATAGTGTACATAGACAGGTAAGCGTGGCATGTGATGCACCATCATTTCCTTTGTGTTGCGAAACCTGAATCAACGGTCAGTGCTCTTTGGCACCAAAAGAGGATATACTTAAAGCAATGTTGAGCCCGGATCATTTTATCCAGAGATTAATTCACACTTCAAGATTGATAAGGTCATGAACCCAGCCTGGTTAGAGGGGCTTACACTCCCACAACTCAGTCAAATTGATCAGCCCCACCACTCATATCCAGCACAGGCACGGAGTTGACATAGTAGAAAACCCCAGGCCTGAACGTTGCATGGCATCATGCGCCAGTGGATTTCACTTCAAGTGCATCTTGTGTAGTTGCAGTAGCAGGAAGAACGAACAAATAAACGAATGACCGAGTGAGTGAGTGAGTGAGTGAGTGAGTGACTGAGTGAAGGAAGGAAGGAAGGAAGGAAGGAAGGAAGGAAGGATGGATGGATGGATGGATGGATGGATGGATGGATGGATGGATAGATATTGCGGTATATAGGTAGATTGATAGGTAGGTAGGTACATAGATAGGCAGATAGAAAAATAGGTAGGTAGGTAGATACAGTAAACAGATAGGTCGCAGATACAAGCACGACCGCCAACCAAGGCAAGAAGAAGACAAACCACAAGAAGAACAAGAACAGAAACAGGGAGAACAGCACACTAGCCACATCACACATCACGGAAGGAAGCAAGGAAGCTGGCGTCAGCTGCGCACGATATGTTCAAAACCATGTGTTTTCTTTTTTGGCCATATTAGCACGTTTTATGCGATTGCTCGCTTAGTCAACTCATTCCATTTGCCTGCAAATATCTCAGGTACACTCCCCCCCCAAGCACCTGTTCATATTTTTTATTGTACACAGCTTCAGAAAGTTACCAATGGGCAAAAAATGTCCTTCAGAATTGAATGTCCAGCAAATGTGCAAAAGGGGCCTGCTTCTACTGGCATGGCGATGCCAATTTGGAGGAAGCTCCTGCAAGGAGCTTTGACATCATGCCATGCAGCACTGTATATGTCCATTCTGGATATTCCCCGCAAGACCACTTCTAGGATTGCTAAAAAAGCCGACCAAAATTTCATTCTGAAACTCAGAAGCTCGGTGTGGTAGAGTGGTGTCAAACGAAAAAATAAACAAATCAAGCAACCAAAGCTCTAGGCTTTGAGGACATTGAAACAACAGTGGCATTTAACACCCATCTGCCTCTGATTGGCCATCCACGGGACCTGTCCATATCAACAGAATCCCTTTTGGAGTTTGGGAGACATATGCAAAATGGTATGACTATGTACATCTTCTCCATATTTGATAGTTACAGAATCTTACATCAATGAAAAATGGTTCCTTTTGCAGAAGTTGATGAACGGAAAGGACTTGCCAGACCTTCGTCCATTTGTCGTTTGCCAGACCTCGGGTTGAGGTTTGATGGAATTGGAAGAAATCAACGGCACCACCGTAGAGTTCGACCTTCGCACAAGTACCCATTTTGCTGACTCATTCGAATCGCACTAAGCGTCTCACGTGTGCAAGAAGTAGAACCTGGAGCTGCACTTGTTCTACCATATCGGAGCTCAAAACTAGCCCAAATCATCGGTTGATTGCTATCTTGATTGCCATCTCTCTTGACTAGCAGTATGACTAGCAGGTTCTCATGTGCTCAGTTCTTTGCCCCCTGTTGGATCTCTGGCTGTTCTATTGAGGTTCCTTGTATCATTGGAGGAGTCCTGGACTCACTTCGGCTCGCCTGCCAGGACGACTTCGACTCTCAAGACGTTGCCAGCCATTGGCGGAGAGCGCCTGGAGCCCAGCCAACCTGCAAGCAGTAGCAGGTTTTGCAGTAAATCGATTAGGTCGAGAAAGTACAGATTGTTTCAAAAGAATCAAGGTGCACTTTGTAGTGAAATTATGATGATGTATCTTTTGGATACTCCGGAACGGGGTGACTCCAAATGATCTGAATGACATTGCACTTTCGAACCGTACTCTTGTAAGAAGTTCTTGTAATTGGCAGTCTTTGACCAATGGCTACCCCCATGCCACAGTGAACCAACCAACCTCCAAAGGATCTGCGGATCTGCTGTGGCTCCCTCGGACAAAAGACTTGGCAAACGTAGAAAAATCTTCTATGCCTATACCGCAAGAACAGTTCACACGAGCAAAAACGAACAGGACTACCTTTTTGGACCGCAACTCAAGCGGTCTTAACAAGAATAAAGGTCACACAACAAACCGCCAGTGCAGTAGAGTTGCGATGCCTTTCCCTGGCAGAAAGTGGGTCTGTGGGTTCTTGGTTGGCTCACTATCTTGCTACCAAATCTTCAAGACGATCGGTGACTTGCTGACAGATTCAGATTCAAATGCTGAAGTTTTCCCAATGTTTTCCCCTTGTTCCCATCAAACAGGGTCGTGAAACACCTTGTCTCTCTGGCGGCAACAGGTGCTCGGGCAGTCCCCAAGATCCTGCGGTTCCCTGCCGCAAGGAAAGTCACACACAGAAAGGACAGAAAGGCATAGGGGCAAATTCGAGCAAGAGATGTAACATATGAATAAAGATGTCTACAATGTATACATATAGGTCTATAATATATGTATATATATATATACATACCTTCTTTGTGTCACAAAAACTATTGAATGATATTGTGCATCGTACAAGCATGCATCATCCAACGTCATCTTACATCAGTCTGCCGGACAGCGTGTGACCTACAGCAAACCAATGGAAAACACAAAGTTCCTTTTACTGCTTTCAACTTTCACTCCCAAAATACACCTATGTGGTGGCATGTCTACGTGTCTCCCAGCACTGCACCTCCACTTTGGTTCCAGTTCCCTGCAACGCATCCATAAAACGAAGAGTCTTTGTTGGTAGGACTGATCACAATCCAATCTTCCTAATTTGAATGAGAAAATCTCCGCTGGATGGTTATTCCTAGTCACCAATTCGATGCTATGAGTCCTTAGAAGCCAACTCTGGAAAACCTATATATATATATACCTGCTTTGTCAACATTGCTCGGAGAAACCTGTTGTCTAGGAGTTTTAGTCACATCTACATGGTTACATCGGCTACATCCTTTTAAGTTCAATGGAAAAAAAAGTTTCTCTAACAAATCAAATAACTGGAAGCCAACTCTGGAAAACCTATATATATCCGCCGACCCGGTTCGGCGTGCACAGTCTTCTTTTCTTATGTAGCATCCAAAATTTTGTCACAAGGTGCCCATCCAAAATCCCCAGTCCAAAATCCAAAATCCAAGATCCAAAATCCCCAAAATCCAAAATCCAAAATCCCCAAAATCCAAAATCCAAAATCCCCAAATTCCAAAATCCAAACTTTGCACATAAAGATCTGCTACATAATGTTCCAAAAATCCAAGATCCAAAATCCCCAAATAACCAAAACTAACCAAAAGCTAACCCCAAAATAACCAAAACTAACCAAAACTCCCCAAACCTTAACCTAAAACTAACCAAACCTTT
>DF239702.1:1193-171577 GCA_000507305.1 Breviolum minutum Mf 1.05b.01 | reverse complement strand
CTGAACTCGCATGATCGCAGTTGGGGTCCGGCACACAGCACTGAACTCACGAGATCGCAGTTGGGGTCCGGCACGCCACACTGAACTCGCAGGATCGCAGTTGGGGTCCGGGACGCCACACTGAACACGCAGGATCGCGGTTGGGGTCCAGCACGCCACACTGCACTCGCAGGATCGTGGTTGGGGTCCAGCACGCCACACTGACCTCACAGCATCGCGGTTGGGGTCCAGCACGCCACACTGAACACACAGAATCGCAACAGGACAAGGAGACGGAAGACGAGGCGGAGGAGAAGGAGAAGGAGAAGGAGGAGAAGGAGGAGGAGGAGGAGAAGAGACTGACATAAAATCTAACAACCCTCACCTGACAGATGGGGAAAAAAAATATATTATATAATGAAATTATATTTTTAATAACCTGCATATATAATATTATAGAATTTATATTAATTTATATTTATAATTAATATTATATAATTCCGTATTTTATATAATTTTTTATGAAGCCGTTAGTTAGGATCTAAATATTTATCTATAAATTTATCCATTATTCTATAAATATAAAATATTATAATTATGAAAATGAATATTATATTATATATATATATTTAAAATATATTTAGAAAAATTATGATTGAATTTATCGTTTTTGGACAAGATTAATTGATGGCTGCGATGGGTCTCAATGATCTCTCACATCTCCGAAGAGCTTTGATGATCTTGTCTCGAAGTGCCTCACATGAACTTCTCGATATTCAAGATTGAAATTTGTTCAGCTCGGAGGAAGTACAAAAACAAGTGGCGTGGACTTGTCAAACAATACGGGGCGTTTTGATTGGTTTGGCTTGAAATCATCACTTCCACCCTCATCTTGGCCTCGTCTTGACACTCTACACTTCGAAGAGGAAAGTTGACTGAAACCACATTGCCATCAACCTCAAAGTGGAAGGTGGGTTAATAAGGCAAAGGACACCCCTTGTAAAAAGGTGTGTTTCTTAACAATAGTAACCTGCAATTCACCAAAGTGCCTGAAACAAGGTAGGTGAGTCACTGGTCATAGTCTATAGTTTACTCACATTATGATTTGCGTTGCTCAATTTGTTTCAATGTTTGACTCGGACTGCTCATACAATTTAGGCTTTATTCATCAATTTAAACAATGTCAATGGTATACTATGTTCCGTTTGTAAAATTACAGCATGGCAGGTTTGGTCGACAAATGAAGAAGAATGGTGGACACCACTGGAAACCCATTTCAACTGGAGCAACATCGGCATGAGATTGACAATCCAGCTATCTCAAGAATACAGAATGCACAAGTAAATGTTTCGTTAACAAAAAATCAAACAAATGCATACCTGCTCATTTAGCATTCAGTATGATCCTAGGTTTATATTGCTTGATCTCCTTATCTCCCGTTTCGTCTTGCATCCAACCATACCGATACCCATCGATGGCCTCAAAGGACACCAGATTCTTGGGATCCTTAGCATGTTCCGTCAGCCAGGGATCACAACAGGAAGTGGAAATATTCATCTGGAAGATACAAATCAAAACCTAAAGCAGGACCCCAAAAAAGTACCTTACAAAAACGTGTCGCAAAATCAGCGGTCCCAGCAGGAGTACTGGGTAGAGTATCCAAGCCACATGGAAACACAATTTGTAGGGTTTCCTATTAATTCGTTATGCTACCTTAGTGCCCATGATACATTCTGAAGCATTTTTGATTGGTTGCAAGTTGAAGCACAAAAGGGCCCCTTGAACTAACTGTTTCTTCTTGCCATGGTCTTTTTCACTGGCTATCCATGCTATCCATATAACCTGGATGTGCTGGAGGAAGGGTCTACCCATTAGCTCGTTGAGGGTGGTTCAAGAGATTGAAAGAGAATCTTTACTAAATGCATGAAGACACTGAAGTTGAAATGAGAAAGAAGAGGATAAACCAGTTGAGTGTCCAGGCCAATGGCTTGAGACAAACCCGTGTGGTTTTGGACATGGCCTCCCATGAATGACTACTTCAAATGGGCCTGTCCACAACACATGTGAAGCCAGTTTGGGTGAAGTACATGTTCACAATATATGTCAAGCAAGCTGTTTGGCTACATTTACATCAGGCCAGTGGGCTGAAAACATTTCTTATGATGCGCGTTTCAACTGTCAACCGTGTATGTCAAGCAAGTTTGGCCAGTATATATGTTTTCCACTTTCCAGACTTGTTGATAGGTATACATATGAGTTCAGAATTTGAAACAGATTTGATATACAAGGCTTAAACACCTGTAAATAGATTAATATTGCACATTTGCCAGCCAGTGTATGTTTTAACAATTTCTATAAAATTGAAAAACAATGCTGTTTCAGAATAAATGTATGGCGTGATTATTTTAGATTCATCGTTTTATGTTTCCAGCTACATTGTTTTTATCGTTTCATGTATATACTACACACTTAGCCAACCACTTTGCAAAGTTTTCAAACCACTTGGTTGATTTGCGGCTTTTCATTATTCTCGCGTATGTATATATGTACGAGTACTGAGCCAACTGTTTCATGACTATCTATTTGGAGGAATCAACAGTATAAGTAGTAGTACGCTTCGAAACCCTAGCAACCTCAAACAAGACCACGGCTCGTCCGAAGATCTTCAAAGAAGCATAAATCTCAAACCAATGGAGATATTCATAAATATTCTCCAATAAGGCTGCCCATGGAACACTGATTTGTCCCCGACCCAAATATATTTATAATACACTATCGTATTATAAGCACTTATAATATCTTATAGTCAAGCAAAATCACCAACGCCCTCATTGAAACACGGGATCACCTCGCATCCTCTGCCGTGATCTACTGTTTGAGCCCAGGCACAATGGTCAAACGGCCATACTCCTGGAGAAATCAAACAACGTTGGATTTGGGGACTAGAGGGACTAAGACACACCAAGTAGAAAGGAACTAGTGGCTCGAACCCGAAATTGGAGATGCTTGTTGGTTTACGAAGGTGTAAGTCAAAAACGACACCTTTTTGAGGACACAACAAACTGATCCAGAAATTGCTGCAAAACTCTTTGGTTGTAAGATCGAATTACTCCGAGGCGTTACAATCTTATCCAATGTCCTATAGATCAAGACCCTTTACACTCCACAATGCTCGGAAGCAGTGGTACCCTTCTCAGACCAATTCCCCTTGATGTTCCTGTAAGCCAAAATGAACGGCATTTCTACCACAAGCTATTGTGTGAATAGGAATGTTGTTGATAAAATAGATTAAGCCACTTCCAAATACTTGTAATATCACAGCTAGCCAGGGGANTTGTAAGATCGAATTACTCCGAGGCGTTACAATCTTATCCAATGTCCTATAGATCAAGACCCTTTACACTCCACAATGCTCGGAAGCAGTGGTACCCTTCTCAGACCAATTCCCCTTGATGTTCCTGTAAGCCAAAATGAAAGGCATTTCTACCACAAGCTATTGTGTGAATAGGAATGTTGTTGATAAAATAGATTAAGCCACTTCCAAATACTTGTAATATCACAGCTAGCCAGGGGAGAATCCAAAAGCCACACCAGTTTACGGCCTTGCCTGCTGCAAATAGGCACAAAGAACCTCTGCCAGGTGTCGTGGTGTTGGGACAAAACACGACAATTAGCTTTAATCATAATCCTTGGGATGGATTTCCTCCTCTCAGAAGAAAACATTGATAAACACGGTATAACCATCGGGTGCCGATTCACCACAGGCTCCTAAAGGCAGGGAAATGAGTAGTAAACCAACAGATACTGGTGACAAGAAACATGGCATCTTCAACTTCTTCATTCTTGAGTATGCTTAACAACAACTCCTACTGCATTACAGTTGTGATGTCAATGCCGCAAAAGGATTGTGAGGTCTTCTACAAATTTGGAACAAAAGATCAACAAAGATCTTGGACTGCAGGGGTGATCAAAGGAAGTTTGGATGAGAAACTTCCGCTCCCGTCGACTCGTGACTCGCCTTGAAGATTTGTTCCTCCTCCTTGTTTACATCTTGTCCTTGTAAGGCCTCAAATTGCTGGAAAATTCGAAACAAACATGATCAGTCCATATCAGTCCCAAGCAACCAAGAACACAACAACGAAAGAAACAACAATCACCAGTTGGTTTACGACTGCTTGATGGAATGTTAAGAATCTTAACTCGGTTGGTTGAATCATATAGTCCCTTCATGTCCCTTCCACCATTCTCCAACATGGTAGATCTTCTCATTGATTTGATAAGGGCCGTCGGACATTCACGACTTTACGATGCTTTTCGGCTCCAACTGCTTAGCCTCACACTGTCACCATGTTTGGGCTTCGAGTTAGCTCGATAGCCGTAAACGCCACCTCAAACAGAAGAGGCCGAAACGATGTGCCAATCTCATGGTATAAACCTGATTGAAATGTCAGACGTTGCCAATGAAAGAAGATGAACAAACCAGTGCTGTCAAGTTTAACATGCAGATTGCTTGAGAAAGTCTGCCTCAAGCCACCACATTTCAGGGCCTAGCAGTAGCATCCTCTTTCACAACTTACCCAGGGCATCCCAGGGAAAATACATCTGACGGAATGGAGTTCCTGAATTACAAAATTTTGTCGAAAACGAAGCTACCTATCATTTTCCAACAAATTATGAAGTGGAGTCAGCCAAATTTGCCTAGCTGATGCAACTCCTGAATTTGGACCATGCAGGGACCTCCAAAATAAATGTTTGGAGCTCGTGATGTCAATTCAATTGTTCATTAGGTTTACTTGCGAAACATTCTGTGAAAAGCTCGGGATACCTCTGAATGCGCATATTTCTGCATATTTCTGCATCACATTTCAATGCCTTTGAATGTATGTATTTTGATTCTTATGGATGATCCATATGCAACCCTTGTGCCAATTGTTGAAAGTTTGAAAGAATACTACAAAAGCATGTCATTCAATAAGCGTGGTACTGTACATACGAAAACAATAGCATCTTCATTCTTCCCATCAAGTTCTCTCCCCAGAGGATGCAAGTGAGAGACAATAACAATAAAAATTGATTTTGAATTTAGTTTACTTGGCTCGTCTGGTGCATCCTCCTTGCCTTAACCCTTGCTACTAGAACGACCCTTATGTGCGACCCAACCCAAAAAACCTGACCCCACTACTAGTATGGTGAACAAGTAAAGTAATATATACATATATATATATATGTATATATATTAAAAAACCATATACAGTACAATATGTAATATAATATATATATATATACATAAAATATAGCATACAGTATACATACAGTTACAGTAAAGACACCTTACAAACCCCATATAAGGAACAAATAAGCATGTTCGAACCTTGTGACAAAGAAAGGTGCTGATCTTTGCAGCAATCGTGGTGAGTTTCCCAACAGAATCAGCGATCATGTCGTTCACCGGCGAGGCATCCCAGGTGATGGACAGAATCTGACCGTCAGTGTCAAGGCAAATGTGGATTCAACACACTTCATGGATTCAGAAGCAATGTGTATGTGTAATGTACTGTATATGTATCTATATCTATATACATATCATATCAATATATTATATACAGTATACTACAGGGATATGCTGGGGGATCAATCTGACAAACTTATGAATGAAGATAGGATCCAAATGAGAACTCAACAGGACATGTCTGAATTGAGCTGAATTTGAACCATTTGGGACGTCCTGGAGAGCAACAAACTCAATAACAATCAATGTGAGTCCATGGATTCTTTTGATGGGCTGGAGACTCAAACAACATGCGCAATGACAGCAAACAAAACTTGCCATTGCAAGCAATGACCATGGGATACCATGGGTGCGCCCAGAATAATCAAGAATAATTATCAATATTGATATCAGCAACTGCAACTGCAGATTCTATCTCGTACAAGCAGCCAGCAAATTCATAATTCTTCGTCCAACAAGCTGAAAAGGGATGGTTACTAATAGTTTAAACGCAAATGAGGAAGTTCATGTTTCGACTTTTCAATAATTTAGCACATTGTTAAGTACAAGTTGGGACATTAAACACAAAACCTTCCATGCAAATTGCATCATATTATATTGCATTCGACCAAAATCAGAAAGGCAGTTCTTCGCAAACAAAGCTTAACCAGATGACATCCCCGAAGTTTAACATAGCCCCTCAAAAAGATGGTTGGGAGACTACTTAAGATAGTTTTTCCAGGTGGTATCCCTAAACCTCCGAAGGTTTGGAAGATGAATTTCCTCGCCTGGTTCTCCAAGGATACGTCAATCACCTCGCACACCCTGAGTGAAGTACCAACGACTTCCACCTGGCAATCCAAAGGGAATAAACAATGGATATGTATGAAACTTAGGGATACAAAAAATATATCGGTCATTTCCTTAATGTTTAAGGGATCGTTTAATCATATTGAGAAACGATTATAATGGCATGGCTTAGAAATTTGAGCAACTATCACTTTGAGATCACGGATCTTAGAAGACAGCTTTTGTCATTCCAAGTATCTATTTTGGGGCCAATCATTGTGAGACAAATCTAGAAACAAAGCAATTCAACTAGCACTTTCCTTCCGTGGTTCCAAGTAAAACGGGTTTTTGATGGTGAGTTGGCACCTATGGAAATCCATTCCTTTCCCAAAACATAGCAATATCATCTAACATTATATAACAATCATACAACAATGAAAACCAATGGTATTCTTATAAAATGATACAGCATCATACAACATGATCAAGTACAATAATAGAAGTGAACACACATGCACAGCTTGGGTTCTTAAGCCATTATCATTATTACCCCACCCTTGACCATTTCGTCTCAACTGCCTACATTAACATGGCCTTCCCAAAATGAACGCCCTGTCACAAATGAATTTCTCGAGGCCTCATCGTAAACCTCCAGCAGTGCCCGACCTGAACATTGAGACTGGAAATGTTTAAAGCTGGAAACGTCATCCGTAGGTAGCTGCAACCTCTTCGAATCTATCTTTCTGGCTGTGGTGGACTGTATCCCCCCTTAAAATACATGGCCGAAAAGACCCGTTTCCTGGCTGTTGTTTTCAATCTTCTGGTCTGTATCAACATATGCCAAAGGGGTCCGAACACATGGGTCACGTACCACATAAGTACCAGGGGACTCAGTGGACATCAAAAACCCATCATCAAACCTCTTTAGAGAGGATTCTTGGTAATTTTCCACGGCAATGGTACATCAAACACCAGTCAACCAAAAGAGTGTTGCCTCGTAAAAAGTACATGGTCAACTCATTAGGCTTTAGGAAATGGCAGGTAGCCGAGTCTATGACTAATACTCCCAGGAGCTTGCACATCCAAAATCACCCACACATCAAATTACATCAATATCAATACATCATTAATCATCCATGCACCATCCACACATCATCCGTGCTGATGCAACAATAAACTAGTTTCCGATTCTTGTCCTTCCAAAACGATTGGATCATGTGACAAGTCATTTAAATCAAAGGAAGGTGGGAGTTTTGCGGTCCAACATTGAATCCATTCCTTTTCCTCCAAGAACTCCGACCAAGCGCTGTCAAGCTATGAGGAAATACGAAACGCTGGCATTGTTCTACCTCGTTGCTGAGCAACCCACACTGCAACCCGCATTGCTGACAAAACCAAGAAACAAACAACTGAAAGGTGTAGCTGGCTTTCGAAGAATCTGCCAAACCAAGTGATACCCTTTTTTGCACTTAGTTTGTCATGAAATATTTATCACCATTAAAATTACAATACACATAATCTATATATATATATACACATTATTCTATATACATCTAACATATACATATTTACATATAGCGTAAATGCCGTATTTCAGCTACAGTATGGCCAATCTACAGTGCCAAACGACTTTTGGTACATGACGACTCATGCCACCAGTTGCTGTCCGACAAGTCACATTGCAAGCAGTCAAGTTGGTAAACATGCCCAACTCCTGGGAGTGATGTTTGATCCTTTTGATCCTTTTGTTTCACTCCTGGGAGTGACTCTTCAGCTTTGTGAGATGGTTGAGTCAAAAACCCAAAACGGGGACAATAAAATCATGCTATGATATGATGAAATTGTTGAACATGCTGTTGGACAATATAAGTCATCGAAACCATCTTGCCCTATGAGTATCAGTCAAATTCAGCTCCCAATCTCAACAGCAGCACCTCGGGATTCATCAAAGCTCTTGCACCTCTTTGCGTCAACAAAAAACTGGTTGTTTGCAAACTCGTGATTTTTGGGGGTTGTTGAATTGTTAACAAGTAACAAAACATAACAAAACTGATTCAAAATGAAAGCCAACAGTTGCAAGAAGTTGATTTGTGACAATAACATGTTCAAGTCACAATGAAAGTCACTTAGGTTTTGAATATTAGTTGTTCAAAATAACATCTGGAAAACATAGCGGCAAAAGCACCAACTGCATGGAACCTCAGATCTGATCCAGGTCAAAAAATATCAAACAAATACTAAATTTACTAAATACCATTCCCAACGACTTCAAAGAGTTGCTAGGGACAACCATTCTCTGAACCTTATGTCCAAACCGGATTACCAACGAATTACATGCCTGTAGAATCTTCCACCAGCATTCCAGATACCTGCCAAAAAAAAACAGGCGACCACCGGCAACGAAGCAGATTGATCTGGATCTAAATGATTTGATATGTAAGACAGAAAAGGGTGAGATAATGACAATGAGACATTACGAAGGATCAGAAATGTAGAGAAATGTCTTATACAACTTCTACGACTTCTGAGTCGTTCAATTTTCGGAAATTTCAAAAACACAAAAGCAGCTACCTCGCCAGTTGAGAGCTCCACCATTTGAAAAAAAAGTTGGCCAGTTTCTAGCTACGAGTATCATCTAAATAAAGGAGGTACTATCCTCTTTTGGATTTTCATGACAATGGCAAAGGTTTGCGGCAAAGTTCAACTATGGATTGCTGCACTCACCAAGTTGGTCATGATATGAAAACAGGGGTTACAAAGATACCCGGAGGTAACGTGCTGGAAATCTGGAATGCTTATGTATAAATAAATATAAATAGTATAAACTTGCTTCATCCATGCATGTATGTTTATTCAGTCATGTATTCTTTATGAATGATTGCACTGCTACATTGTACCTCCTTGTCACCCGGCAAAAACAAAATCAATCAAATCAATCGCCTCTGTCCGACCTTTTTTGACAGATTGCAACTCCTGCCAACAAAGCTGATGTTCACATCCAAATTACTGAAACGAGATGATCAAAACGCCATTTTTTGGTGTGGGGAAGGATTCTCATA
This sequence comes from Breviolum minutum Mf 1.05b.01, assembly GCA_000507305.1. Lineage (NCBI taxonomy): Eukaryota > Dinophyceae > Suessiales > Symbiodiniaceae > Breviolum > Breviolum minutum. The sequence goes on along the minus strand of DF239702.1, from coordinate 162,262 downwards.
CACAGGATCTCTTGGAGGATTGCATTAGGTCATTATGTTGCAAAAGCTTTTTTCCAAAACTACACCAGAAACCAAAGCAAATCATTGATGGCAAAGTGGCACCAACATTCGGTCTTTGGACTGTATGGGACCACACTCGCAACCTATTTCTTTATCACATTATATAGTATTACAATATGATCAATATGTCCGGATTGTCTCAACATCCCCCTTTTTCACCATAAAATCAATCATTGAAAATCGTTGCCTCCGAGTCTTGTTCAGGATATTTTGGTTTCAGAGTCCTCTGCAGGTCCCAATCTCCACCAGTCCTCTGCAATGCTCCCTACAGCATCAAAGGAACGATCTGGTGGCACTCGCAAGGCCACTGTCTGACCTAAGCGAAAACAACGGATGAACAGCTGGTCGAATCAGTAGGATATGCAAAGTGTCACTTGAATACAACACTATGGGAGACATTTTTTACATGTTGTTACAAACATTTGTGCAAATCTGTATCTAAGTTCACGGTCTAATATTGTTGTGTGAGTAATCTATGTGCAAATTGCACAGCTCTACTCTTCATCACCCAAAGAGAAAATTATTTTCGTGGGGTTGTGCAAATCACCTCGTGTCGTTGAAATCTACGATTGCTGGTGACTCTTGACGTCTGTTGTGACGACCGACCAAGTGCCAAGCAATTCTGCGGCGCAGTGACGTTAAGATCTGGGTATTCCTGGAGTGATGAATAACAAAAACAAAAGCCAATCAAGGACACATAATACTGCGTTAATTTGATTTTGAGCCTTTGATACCGTGTCTATAACACTCATTGGGAGTGCCAAAGATCTTCCTTTGATGGGTAAATTAGAAGCATCATGATCCCTGTGACAAATAGCAATACATAGGTACGGTGCAATGAAAACAATGATGCTGCTGAAGAACAACTATATATACATTAAATCAATGACTTGGATTGTGATGATATCCAATCCCTTGCGGACATTGTGACCAACCTCCCAAATCCTTTTGCAAACACGACTAGCTCCATCTAGCGGCCACGGTTGGTTCACAACCATTCTTGCCAATGGATAGGGATCTACCCAGAAGATATGCCAAGCGGCAAGTGCAAAGGTGCATGATTTCTTAAACTACAAGGTAGGTTTCAAGATCTTCAAACATGGCTGAAACGAATCTCAACAGCTAGACCAAAAAGGCATGATTTGAATCAGAATCTGTTGATGGTTCACGACTGCACATGCTGCGCATATGACTGGGGCTATTGGATATCATGTGAATCATGTGACTCATGGCCCTGATTCCAGGTGCCAGGATTCACGGAATTACATGACATGGAACATGGATGAATGTGGCAGCATCACAACTTTAGCAGTGAAGTGTCATCTCTGAAAACGATGTGGAAGTTCAAACCTACAGCTGGGCGACAAATGACTTCATGACAGCAACAGATTCGCAATGCGAAAAGAAACATCACCAAATGAAATATTTCATACCAGTAGTACCGCACAAGGCGGTGGCGGAAGTTTCAAGAATAGGAAACGTATAGGAGAGATTGATTGCTGTGAGTGACGGATGTCAAAGCAAAAACATTGACCAACTGACTAACTAGCTAGCTGACTAATTGACTGATTGACTGCCCGATTAACTGAGTAATTGCCTAAGTGATCAACTGACCTATTGACTGACTGACTGACTGACTGACTGACTGACTGACTGACTGACTGACTGACTGACTGACTGACTGACTGACTGACTGACTGACTGACTGACTGACTGACTGACTGACTGACTGACTGACTGACTGACTGACTGACTGACTGACTGACTGACTGACTGACTGACTGACTGACTGACTGACTGACTGACTGACTGACTGACTGACTGACTGACTGAGTGACTGACTGACTGACTGACTGACTGACTAATTGTTCGACTGGTTGATTAACTGACTAACCGACTGACTGACTGACTAACTGGCTATCTACCTAACTAACTAACTAACTCGCCAACTGACCAAATGACTCACTGACTGATTGACTAACTGACGAACTGACTAGTTGACTAACTAGCTAACTGACTAACTGACTAATTGACTAACTGACTGACTAACTAACTGACTAACTAGCTAATTGACTAAGTGACGAACTGACTGATTGACTAACTGACTAACTTACTACCTGACTAATTTTTCGACATCAGAACGTCAAAAAATGCCCCGAGCACGACAGTTTTTTAACATTTTCACTTCCGAATGTGCATTTCGCCACAGCGGCGTACAATGTTTCAGCATCTGAACTTCCAAAAGTGGTCCGAGGACTACAGTTTTTTAACATTTTGACTTTGAAATGTGCTTTTCGCCACAGCGGCGTGCAATTTTGCGACATCGTAACTGCAAAAAATGCTTCGGACCTGACGTTTTTTGCACATTTTCACTTGAAAATGTGCTTTTCGCCACAGCGGCGTACAATTTTTCAGCATGTGAACTTCCAAAAGTGGTCCGAGATTGTGGTGTTTTGCTCATTTTGACTTGCGAATGTGCTTTTCGCCACAGCTGCGTGCAATTTTTGATGTCACCTCTCAGCACCTACCTCCGCACCCGCCGCTTTAACAGGCCTACTTTTGGACTGACCCGACATGCGAATCTATGAAAAAACACAGCATTTCGTGACTTCTCTAACATTTGGCGCGGGTGTATCTTCTTTCTTCTAACTTTCTGACTATTGCATCTTCTGTCGACTGACTTGACTACTCTACTCCTGCTTTTCAACTCTCCATATTGTCGGAAGTTTCTATTTAAACTTCCTTCGATAATCTCTATCGCATCGTTGCTCCCAACATCTTGAGTTTTTACTGGCATTTGATACTCCTATACTTTCGTTTTAACAGTCCTGGGAATGTAGTCTAAACCCCTCACTTCACATCACATATGTAAAACTAATATATCGGTCGCAATGCTGTCTTCCAAAAACGATACGTAGCTGCGATCTTTGACTTTCAGAATTGGTTTGTACATACATATGCACACTGTAAATACTGTAAATGCCTGATAGGCTTGGTCTGTCATTTTGCATCTTGAAATGGCGACTTTTTTGCAATCAATCTACCTTTGGCTTCTTTGATGTAGCCTTGTCAATCCCTCAACCAATCAAATTCTAAATCGTCGGTCATGGTTGTCAAAGAGTTCCCAGGAGCAGAGCGTGTTTTTTTTGGGGATGATTTGGGGTCTTTAGGTTGGTGGGTGTTGGTGAGCCAACCATTGTAACCATTCAATTGTCTAACCCTTGGCTTAAATGAATCCATGGAAAAACAAGAATGGACCCCATGGATCAAAATGCCACTATGACCATAAACTATACTTAAGACATGAAAACACATATGCCACTACCATCATTAACATTATATAACTATATAATTATAAAAAATATTGGACCTTGGACCAGTTGCATGACTACCTTGACCTGCTTGAAAAGAAGCTCCCAACAAAAACTCCCACCGTGTCTACCACGAGGCTTCCAATTCAAGACTTGTGGAGAATCAAAACCTCGGTGTTTTTTGCCGCGCCAACGGTGAGTTGGATCTACCCACCCCCCACTAACAGTGTCACATGAAGGTTCAAGTTGGTATTCCCTAAATCCTGGTGGTGACTGTTAGTGGGTGGGGGGGGGGTAGAACAAATGTATAAAAATTGAAGGTTAGTTTGTGATATTTGGGAGTGCCATGATTATTGGAAGACGCTCTGTAGATCTCTAGACTCTAGACCGCAATGTCAGCGTTCGTGCTGTTTAGGCCATGCAGTGATCATCAGGGTGTAACATGGTCTAACATTAAGCAATCTTCCTGTTGACGCAAAAAACATACTGTAAAACACAGAAACTGTCCACACGCGAAATAAATCATCAAACATTAGAACATACATGCTTCGAGTCTTGCAGAAATCCATTTTGGAATTAAAAAGGGTTGTCTAAATTCTAAAGGCCCTTCCAACAACAACGGCAATGATTTTCAATCATCCTGGGAGAAGGAATGATCAGCAAGTGACAATCTCAAACAACAAACATCCAAATCCACCAAAAATTCACGGTCAAATCCTGAGATCGTCCCCTTGTCCAATCTCATCCAATCTCGTTCAAGAGACATCGTGGATGTCTTCGCGGCTGCTCACAGGGAAGAAAAGTTCTCTCCTGTACGTTTGCGTTTGTGGATGCTGAGGATTGAGATCTCACTCTCAAACTCCAAGTTGCTTTGCTTCGGCACACCAACAACAAGCGCTCAACAGGGTGCACCTACATTTCAAGAATCATGCACTTAACATTTCACCCTGTTGAAAACCTTCTTAGGACGGGGCTAAAACAAATGGGTTGGAGAAAAAAAACAATTAGATACCCACTCCCCCCATCAGGTCACTCATCAGCTGCAACCCCCGTTGATAGCGATCCTTGAAGCCATCAGTACGTGTTGCCACTCGTTGCCTGGGCAGCGCAGTGAAGTGTGGTGGCCGCACCAAGGAGCTTTCACTGCCCGGCCTTGGGACGAAATGGGTGACGAATGTTTGGCCGTAGGGCATGAGTTGAAACCTAAGGCATCTCCAGTTTGACAGAACTTTAATGTGGTGATTGATCAAACACATTTTATGTAGGGACTGTTGTGTTGACAGTTGGTTGGTGAAACTCAGATTCACAGATTTTTAACATCCGGATGCAGGAGGCGACACAACCCTGTCTTACCGAGCCATTGCCCCCATTGAGAGGAGTTACATTCGTAGCTACTGATTTGTTCAATGTTTGAACTGGATATTGGAGATTTTTTTGTTTCTTCAGTCTTCTAGTACAGTGACAAAAAATGCCCAGTTGGATTTCATTTTAGCTCATCCGAAATCAACAATTTTCCAGGTCTCTGTCTTGTAGTGAAGATGGTTGAGGGTCTGGTTCAACCAGTTTGTTTCGATCACGGTTTGATACGTGGTACACCTTGCCTTACAATTGGTCGTCGTCTCATCCACGGTTCTGCCAGGGATGCGGAATGACACCGCTGTCGGAAGATTTGATCCTGGAAACACATCGAGTGAGTAGGAAAAGTTTCAAAAGCTATATATATACCAAGAAAAGGAAACACGGAATTGGGATGTTCACTAAAGTCACTGAAATCAACTGTTACACATGTATTTCATTTAATCATTGAATCATCTATACTATAATTATTAAGATGCATGTTGCATGTATCTGTATGTATATGCGTGTGTGTACATATATACATATATTACGTTATTACATATATAAATAATGTAAATGTACTGTGTTGTGCCATTTAAAGGTCATATCTTCAATATCGCGTCATGTCACATCTCAATCTACACGAATTCAATATGCAAATTGACAACGCTGTACCTTCATCATTGGACCTAAGGCAATGGACCATCTGAGAACCATGCAACCAACCAAATACTCCCTGGGTATCAACACATCCAACCCTTCAAAAATGGGTCACTTGCTGTGATGATAGCAGGCAGTGGTTGGCTGTTGGCATACTAAGGTTGCGAATCACTAAAATCCTTTTGGGAAAAACATGTGGGAATATGTCAAGAGTAGCCGCCATCATGAGTGATTCGCCCCTTTCTGCCTGTTCATGAAGGCTGCGCAGCACAGCACTGGCACGTGCTTTCCAAAATGCTTCGCAACTCATTTTTTGCACCTGGCAGCTGCTTCCCAAATTGGTCCCGAAACGGTGAGTTTCCCGCAGCATTTTGGATGGTCGCCTTTCGACTTCGTTGATTCCATTGGCTTGCCTATCCATCTATATCTACCTCGATGTAGCTTTCAAGCTTTCTAGCCATCCATCTATCTGTCTATCCATCTATCTGCTCTGTCTATCCAACCAATCTTTTTTTAGTCTATCTGCGTATGAGTCTATATTTCAAATTATCTATCTGATTTTATCTGTCTGATGTCAAGTTGTCTATCATTGTCTATTTAGAGTCTAGAGATCTATCTACCTATCCAACTAATTCGTCTATTTATCCGCTTGTACGAGCATCACCATGGACCCGCATTCCCGAATGGGGAAGGTGGGGGCAAGAAATCCCTTGCAATTTGGCAGGTGATCCTTGAAGCCATGACCGAGGGAAGGGAGAGCCCTGGATGATATCGTTGCATCACATCTATTTATGTATGTATATATAAAGAATATACATATACATAATGTACATATAAACACAATACATCATAATATTATATATACACATCATAAAAGTATCTATACAGCAACTAAGTCATACTAGTACATAGCGTAGTAGTATCATCTCACAAGCTCATGTCTCACAGCCTCATCCTGCCTAAATTTCTGGAAGCTCCATGACACTCGGCTTTTGGGGTCAAAGTCATTTGGCGTGTCCAGTTACCGTTTTGACCATGCATGATGAACTTATATCAATACTATCAACAATTGAAAAACAGCTATCATTGACTATCCCATCTTTAAAATGTTCCACCATCTCACCGATGTAACATTGGATGGTTTCCCCAACTCCATCCTGCACCACCAGATCTTCTCGTTCTGGAAAACTCAACAACCACAGGTCTGCAGAGCACCATGACAAGACCTGCGCTGAAACTGCAAGTGTTGCCCAAAATCAAGGAATCAGATGTGTTAGACGCTTGGCTACTGGCAAGACTCTGCAACATATTATGAGAACAATGCAGCTTGAGTAAAAACGAATTCAATATACTTAAAGCATGTTGAAGACAAGCTATGATGGAAAGGGGAATCCGAGAGGCACATGTCATGCCAAGAGTTACAAGATCATCTGATTAAATCAGATTGAACCAGAACGTACCTGTCAATCCTTGCTGAAGGTCATCAACTATCAGCATCTTTCAAATTTGCTGACCTGCCCATCCATCTTCAGCTAAACCAGTTGCGGGTTCAACCCCAAACAGCCTCTAAACCGAAGGTGGCCGCCAGAGTGGAGTTCGTGCGGACTAACTTTGCTGCCAAGCGCAAGGCGCCCAAGGGCTGTGATTGCAAGAGCTGCTGTAACTGTCGCAAGGGAAAAATGATGGAAAAAATGGCAGCCCCGGGCCTTGATGGTCTTGTCTGGCGTAACTATCTTTTTGTTGCTCGTCTGAGGATCACAAGTTCAAAAATCTGTTTTCATTGTTCATCATGATTTTGTAAGCTTCAGAAGTTGCTTGGGGTATGATTTGTCTACACTATCTATAACATGGCCTGAAAGCTTTTTAATGGTTCATGATGTCAGTAAGCATATTTCAAAAACAAACAGATATAAATGTTTAAGGAGAGATCACTTATATTGACATGGAACATGCATACATTCTTGAGTTTCACTGAAGCCTTACGTGTCCACACAGTCCACACTAAATGCTAAGAAACACAACTCCGGCACAATTCTTCAGGCCAGAATCCTATATATACTCAATTTTCTGGGTTGCATGCTCAAGATCCACCCCTTCGCATACATTTCAATATCCCTTATAAATCAACATTCACTGATTACAAGTCGAATTAAAAAAATCACACATCTTCTACATCTTGAGCCTTTCATCCTGATTCAGGCGTCCTCCACATTCTCCAACCCTGCGGTGGCTTCGCCTCACTCAGGAGCTTTTGAAGTTCTCGTCGTACTGCTGCAGGTGTCACAGGTGAATGGATGATACGTAAGGCATCGGCCAAAAGGTGATACTCCTGAGATCTCCATGGTCGAGGGTCGTTGGTCGTTACACGGCCCACTCACCCCGTAACAACTCACTAAAGGCTGGAACCACCTGGAAGATTTTCACCACGAAGTGAGAAGTAAAAAATCATCGGAACCAAACCAAACAACATCAAACAAGTGTATTTTTGGCTTCCGGCCATTAGTTTTCGGCGGTATATATTTCTGTCCGAAACGAAATAGAAAGAAAGTTGGTGAGCTGTTGGGAACCGTGGTTTTTGCTTTCTGTTTGGGTTGATTGGGGAAGGGTGACAAAAACCAGGGCAACCGGAGACAAGCAGTAAAACAATATATAAATGAACATAAATTAGTATTGATAAATATAAATGAGACTTTATCTACATTAATAGCCAAGAAACATCCATCCATATCGACATCAAACAAAATCCCCTGTAACATGGCAGTCAGTGAAAAAAATCTACGATGCTGTTTTCACGTTTACAATGTCAGACCGTCTGCAACCTGCATTCCAGTTCAAAAATCCATAAATAAACGACATCCTCTGCTTGCTTCGAAGCATCAGCAAGAGACCACTCTTCCCAAGAGATTTCCAGTAGGGGCAAAAATCCTGGGTCAGAATGAGTTGAAATTTGCACATTTCCATAACGACATGTGTCGTGGTCAAAAAAAGAGTAGTCCTGATAGTCCCGGGTCACAGGCTACCCCTGCGTTTCATCAGAATCCTTTTGCAATCACTACTACTATACAACATTGTACCAAAACCAACTCTTTCCGGAACATTAAACAGCAGTGCAAACATTGAAACATGGACATGATTTCAGTGATTTCCCCCTAGTTTGTCAGCTTTTTCGCAATCTTTTTGCCCCGGATTTAGCAACCATTGGCTGTTCATGGCTGTTGCGGAGTCTCTTCCCATTCTTGAAACTTCCCCAGCGCGAGCCAAGCATTTTGTGCCTTTTGACTATGTTTAATTCATATGAGTTACAACCCATTCGATTCGGCGGTTTCTATGCAGCTTGTTATCCCCCGGATGCATGAAGATCCTTTAAGAATGCTCATGAGTGAATCAATGAAACCGAGTTTGATGGAAATGATTTTTTTACAAATACATCCAACAACAGGACCTGCAAACCGGTCATGGAGCCACGTGCAAAGAATTGAGTCAAGGCGCGTAAGCGTTCACGCTTTGGGTTCCAAGCATCATGCTCAGCAAGGTGTCCATTAGACACAAGAGCCATGAGAAAGGGAGCCGGCAAAAATGGAAATGATCTACGAATATGTGTGCGTGTGTGACCTGTTGAGAAGCATTGACATGCTCATGGAAAAGCTTCATAAAGTTTCTTGATCCGATGGAGGAATTCGGAGGTGTACGTTGTAAATACATTTTCCTGCGAGGGGAGATTGAACTCTACCTGACATCATTGTTGTACTTGATTATTAGATTTCAAGTAGTTCGGCAAATGTGAATCTGACTCTGCTTGCTAAAACTCGCTAAGCTGCTACATGATGTCTTGATGTCATTTCATGTAATGTCCTGCAAATACTTGCCGGCAAAGAGAGGTATTCAAATCCAAGCATGAACGTATTTCTGGATCTTATTGCTAATTAGCATGCACATGCAGACTCAACGCACCATATATTTGTTCATCCCCATATTGAGGTTCTCCTTACCTCCGCAGCATCTTCAACGAGTTGAACTCTACACTTCGACGGCTCCTCTCTGAGCTTGTTCCGCATGCGATTCATCTCGTGCTCCTCACCGTGCACAAGAACCTGGTTCAGTGCGTCCCGAAAAACGGTCCGTTGAGGAAATCAACACATTGAGAGGCTATAGGAGGCTCTCTACAGTGAACTTGTTTAAAGAACATGTCATGAAAATGGTCTAGAAATCAAAACAAAATAATAACAATCTTCAACGTTGAATAATGGATATCATTTCCCCAAGGCACTATTTAGGTATTCTGTTGGAATTTGTTCGAGGCACAAGGTTCATGAAACTTGCTTTTCTATTTGACCGAAAGCGAACCAACTAGGGAAATACCCGCGAAGCAAAAGCTGTTTGCTTGTTGCGCAGCTCACATGGGTGTTGATCAAAATAAACGTGCCTGGGAAAGGTACAATCGCCGATCAACCACGAATCAATCGCGGACCCACAGGTGGCAATCGCGGAGGGATTTTGTTCTTTCCAATGTCATTTGTACGATATTTCTATATACACAGAGATATATACAAGTCACAACCTTGAAGAAATTGGCAAGAGACATGGTATGGCCATGGGCCAGTGACTACATTTGGGGGTTCCTCAATCGCCTCACAATCGCGGATCAATCGCGGATTTGTCGATCACAAACATGGAAACTAGGTCTACAAAAAGATTGACATTGCAAATGCTGGGTCTGTCTTGGGAAGTAATCTGACTTTCAATAAAAAAGGAAACAGTAATTGACCGTGCCAAACCCAGCACACAAGACTGCAGCATACTACAAATATGAACAGCAATTCTACAAAGAATGAGTTTCTCCCATATACACAATAGATGACTGCATCAATCGCATACCAATCGCCGATCAATCGCGATGCAGCGTTTTACAATCGCGGATGTCAAGATATGAAGGCCGATTCATAATTCTTTGATGTGCATTTGCGATCGGCGCCCACATATACAGTGATGTGAGTGAAGAAACAGGAAGAAAAGGACATTATACAACTTCACACACGAGGTGGTTTAAGATCAAAAGATCAGCACTACCCCTGACATATTTCAGGAAGACTCAAAAGACTTATTTCTGCAACTCCACCTTCATGCCTCACCTGAAACCTTACTGTAAATACTGAACATAATATCACAAAAAAATCTACGTTTTAGCTTCCACCTTCAAACACTGCCGTGGTAACAATATCCAACAATGGTGACGCTGAACTAAGCTGCCCGCCACAACATTTGCTTTGAGCTTCCGGATGAACTCTGAAGTTTGGTTGTAGTCCTTGGTCGGTCATTGGTTGACTCACCCAGAGGGTGGACGTACTGCAAGTACCACTCAAATCCAACGGAAGGTCGTTAAACATCGTTGCTTCCCCCTTTTAATCAGCATAAGCACCGCAGCACGCAATCTTCTTGCAATTTGTCACTAGTTTCTTCAAATGGAGCTTCAAAGGAATACAGTATCAATACCACAAAAAACAAAGCCCACAACCATTACCATCAAATTATCAATCACAATCATGTACTGCATCAAACGATAAATGATAAGATATTTCGAGATGTAATGCTGATGTATGAATGACAATGGGCGTGATGTAGTGATATCCAACGACCATCAACGATCATTTAGGACTACTTGTTCCATATTCCAAAAACAAATACACATTGTACACTCCCTGAAACTAAGATAGCCACCGAAAATAGGCCTTCCCAAAAGCAAAGTAGTATTCCAACCATCATTTTCAGGTGCTATGTTAGTTTTGGGGAGGGTATGTAATATCGCTTGTGAAGCTTATACTGGGTATAAAGGTGATTTCACCGGGCAAACCTTCCTTGCAAGCACCCATCAAACCACGACCTTCCCATCTAACCGACATTGGCGCACCGAGTGAGCCGAGAAGGACATAAACTTCACTGTTGCCTTCACGTTCACCTGTTTGAGATGACTTGATCCATTGGGGTGTCAACAAGAGGCATCCTTGAAGATGAGTTGCTTCGGGTTTCTTATTGCCCCCTCTCCAACCCCTCTAAAGCTATCTCACTGCCATGCAATGGATTTACATCATCAATGAATACCAATGATCTACTGAAGTAATGTCTTGATATAAGGGTATAAGGGTTCCTGACGTTGCGATTTCATAATGGTAATGGAAGGTTTGAAGGATCATGCTCAAGGCCGTCTTTAAAACACAGTTCTATTTTCTTTTGGTACTGGACCTACTAGTTCCCTCCTGTATATCAGCAAACTATCCCGGCACTTTCTAGTTTATCCGTGTTGGCCCTGTCTGTGCACGCGTTCCTGAATTTCAAACGCGACAAACAAACATCCATGACTCCAAACTCAATGCAGACACATCGCACCTTTTTGCAAAGGGGCCTGATGAGAAATCTGTGTGCTCAGCGAGATTCACCGAGCTGAGAAAACAAACCATCCAACGATTGAAGCATTCGAAGTCCCACTGCAGTGATTATGTGATATGCCAAGCACTTTGGTGGAAATACAAAAGAGCTCCAATGTTGTGAGTGGCGGAGGGGATGGAGGAGGCCCAGAAAGACTGCAGCCGTATGGAGACATGGGGTTTATGACTCCAAACTCAATGCAGACACATCGCACCTTTTTGCAAAGGGGCCTGATGAGAAATCTGTGTGCTCAGCGAGATTCACCGAGCTGAGAAAACAAACCATCCAACGATTGAAGCATTCGAAGTCCCACTGCAGTGATTATGTGATATGCCAAGCACTTTGGTGGAAATACAAAAGAGCTCCAATGTTGTGAGTCCAATCCAACCACAGGTGAGTGGCGGGGTGGAGGTGGAGTGCACAGAAAACAAAGTGGTGTGCCTTTCATCCCGAAGGCGGTGTACCTAAGGGACTTGCGCTGGGACACCCAGCGCTGTCCGTCTCCAGGTTGCAACTATTGCTACGGCCGCACCGAAAGATCCTGATAGGATATGAGATATCCAGTTGCTGGACCCTCCTGCTGTTTCTGACATAGGGTTATGCACCGGTAAGGCATCACGAATCAGAAAATCAATCTGATAGATGATCTCATCTAACAGGCCCTCCAGCAACATAACCATCAAGCCGAGTACTCTACGAAGGACCAGTCTCAAGGTGCTCACCCAAAGTTTTGCTATCACACGTGCAAAACGGGGTCTAATCAGTAAGGCCAGCAATATTGTTACCACACCATATGTAATGTATCGATATTTCATGCTCCACGTATATACAGCAAAAAAGAACTTCCAGAGAATGCCCCTTAGCTTACCAGTTTCCACCACTGCTAAATCAGTCGAAGCCTTTGCCACCACAGGTCTGCATGGTGGTGGAACATTCTCCTCTTTTAAATCTTCCAGCAAAACAAAGGACTTCGCAAATTTCTGGAAGTCTGAATCGCCTGTATATCTCTTTGAAGCTTTTCTTAATCTGTCTGGTGCAACTGCATCATATTGTGTCCCTGCCAATGCACCTCCCTTTATGGTGCATTTCCCATGTCTAGCAAGCAAGCTCTGCATAAGTGTTACACCACTTCACAAGAGCACTACCGCTTTTTCTTTGAGAAGATGGCAATCGGGGCACAGTATTGAGGCAGCTAGAATCATATCCAAACAAAAAGCTCCTAAACGCTGTAATCTCTTGGTGGTGTCTTCCTCCATACGATTAACTATCTGCACTGCCATAGCTTGCTGTATGTAGTGTTCCAATGAACGTTCCACAGTCCAACGGCCTAAAAAACGAAGCACCGGAATGCTCATGCCACGTCCGTAAAACTCCTGGTCGTAGGCTCGCGGGTGTGAACTTGCACTTCTCCACTCCTAACTCCAATGCAAGCTGCTTGAAGAGTTTTGCAAAGCGACTAGGGGGTGCTTCCCAAACACAAGAAGTTACTGCGGTAAGACCCATCTGTCTAATCCAGGCAATGGTGTTTTGATTGCTTAAGGTCACGAATTGTTCTGCACCAAATTGCCTTCGATTCTTTGGGGCCACCACTCGAATTGCAGCTTGTGATTGACTCAAACTGAAAACACCCGGCAGTGCAAAATCAACTCCTTTCAACCGTAAAAGTTCACCAGGTCGTAATAAACACAAAAGCCCAACCTCCAGTAAAATGGCAAAAATGTTCCACTGACGTGCTTCTTGGGGGTCACAAACACGAGCATGAGCTCTTGCCAACCCAACCATGAAAGCCCAAATTGGCACTGGCAATGGTGCCCGCAGTCGGGAGGATTTTTGTTCTTCCCACACCCGCATATTCTCCCAAGCTGTCACAAGGCGCCGTCTAAGTCCAGGCATCACATGTTGCACTCCCAAGAGCGCATGCTTTACAAGACTCAAACCCGACTTGGAGGCTTCACCGTGTCTTTTGATAACATATCGGCCAAAAACTTTGTCTGCCAATTTGGGTTGCCGTAAAACTTGGGATAGCTGAACTCCAAAGTCCTTGTGGCAGAAATCTTGAACGTCTGTTAGGCCTCTGATCAACCGACTTCGATACTCCGGTGAAAAACGACTAAGCCTAAACGCTCAAAGCAAGTCTTCCTGACTCGCTGGGACGCGCGCGCGCAGATATAAAAAACTGCCTTGCAATCATGCAAAAGCCGCCAAAAATATACACTATACATTATGCCCTAACCGTATCTAAAAAACTCAAGTCGACATGTGTTGAAACCGTTCATGCACTGCTTTTGACGTTATTGCTGCATAGGCTTGACACAGGGGGGTTGGATAGTGTCCTGCCAACTCTGATCGCCTTTTCCAACCATTCTTTGTCTTAACCCCCCCTACTGCATAAACATGTGCTTTCCGACAATGACAGGTTTTTGCTAACTGTTCTAGTCCAGGAATGTTCCCTGCAAATTGAGTATGTTTTTTACAAGGGCCATATTCTCCATGACTATCCGGCAGCCTGAGCCCATAAGCACATTGATGCATGCTTGCAGCAATAACTCCCCGGTGGTTTAACTTCTTCTTCATATTAGGCATATGCCAGGCATACGAGGTCTTAGGGTTTTCCAAAGCCCACCAGCTACCAGCCTTTTCAATCAAATCTATCAAAACCAAGGTACGCCTCAGTAGCTCATTTCCAACTATCTCCCGTTCAAGGGTGTTATCACCAGATGGGTTATCTTTTCTCCTAGTTCCCCCGTTCGAATGTTGCAGAATGGAAAACGAACCACAGGGTAAACCGAAATGCCAACAACGATCTGGTTCCTTGGCTTCAACTTTTAGTTTTGCGAAAACTTCGCCATTAAGAAGGTTATGACTGCTGCCCCCATAAAAGAGGTCAATGGGGTCTAACACTTCAATGTTCGAATACTTTTTCAAGACATGAGTTAACCTAGCCTTTCCAGCAAACACTTCTCGAAATTTCATTCTTTTTGCATCACCAACACGGTTGCATCCAAGATCTTTCGGGAGAGTCCGAGGAGTCTTACGGCTTTTCAACTCAGGCTCAAAATTTTCAAGAACTGGCTCTGTTGCATTGCGCTGACACTCTTGTTCCAGGAATTTTTGAACCCCCGGAGACCTGAACACTTGGGTACCCTTTATTTCAGCATTGGACAAAATTGGATCACTATCTACCTGTGTAGGCAAAGGTATTTCTTGGTTTCTTGACGGATGATCTGCTGGGTTACAATCCGTGGGCACCCAAACATTAGTCAGAGTGAGATCCCCCGCAAGAGCCCATGGAAGGATAGCTCGCAACTTGTGGTTCATGTTTTTTGAGCTACTCCTCCCTTTTGCAAAAGCTCCGACCACAACCCTTGAATCACAAAGATTAACTACCCTACAATGCCCCTGGTTAGATGTTACCCTATCCTTTATTTCTTGACGGATCATTTCTAACTCTAAAAGGTTGATGTGTTCTTTTCGTCCAAAAGCTTGAGAATCTGTGGCCACCCATCTGTGCTTAAGCAAAGTATCAATCAAAGGCCTGGGAGCCGGCTCCATCTGGCTTGGTGGCGGGATGGCATGAGAATCCCAGTCCATTCGGGTATAGTCCCCCTTTTTCTCCCCAAAACGATAAAGAGTCTTAGCAAAAGCCTTAGTTGTTAAACACGCTGCCCTCCCACCACGCTTGCTGCTTGCATCAGTTGCAGCAATTTGCACTGACACTGGCCAACGAATGTTGCCACCACTGAACGGCAACAGCAGGGCAGCGGTTAAAAGCTCATCCTTTACATGGTGTGGCAACTTATAAGGCTTTTTGTCATCTATCCTATCGATATACTTGTATACATGATGGAAGATAGACATACACTCTCTTCTATGCATAAAAGGGTGAATGAAAAGACCAATCAACTTTTGTAAAGCTTTCTGCGTTGCTGACCCACATTTCAAGATAGCTGCGACCAAAGTTTCAATTTGACGCAACTTTTCAGGAGGAGCGGAAACATTTCCACTCTGTGAGTCTATCTGTGTGCCCCATGCCTTAAAGTTGTATTGTTTATCAAAAGCTTTTTTATGCGATCTGGGGAGTCCAAGTTTTTCATATTGACATCTTGAAAGATTCATTATCTCTTCATCTCTGCATTTACCACGGTCACGAGTTGGCTTGGAATTCAAAACCTGGAAAGCAAGATGATCATCAATGTATAAACCCCCCAAGGAATCAGAACTGGGAAACACCCGCCCATAAACCAATGTTTCGCTTGATTTTAGGCAACCTGCTTCTTGAAGGACGGCCTCATGAGTAGCTTGTGCCAAATCTACCCCGTTGGTGTCCCCCATGCAGACAACACGAAAAGCCGGATAGTAGTATCTCTTTGGGTCAAGGCCAATTTTGGGAATTAGAGATCCTCGGATGGGTTTCCCAAAAACATTTCTATGCTGCCACTCATCCAGGTGTTTTATCAAGTAGAAGTAATTGCTTAGGTCATCACCACTAGCACGAACACTTTGATTTGGTCCTATGATGAGCTGGCTTAACATATGGCCTGCCGGTAATTGACACCAATCCAACCTATGTTCTCGCATATTCAAAGGCCTACGGTCATTGATAAGTCTATCACTATCAGGCTTATGTGGCACACAAAACAGGCCCCCCTTTATGACTCGATTCCCCTCCTTCAAGACATCCTGCTTATCTATGAAAGTGATCATTTGGGCATCATGCAGCTTTTTCAACAATGAGGGCCAATCTTTATCCTTCACTTTATGACAAGCAACCGGACCATACTGTGATGGAACCAGACCTGGAATAGTTTCAGGCATGCTGATAAATTGCTGCAGTCTTGAACCCTTCAAATGGTCACGAGGATCGAGTATTCCTGCCTGTTCCGGCATGGAAATTCGGCTGGGATCTACACTCTTGGCACCACACATGGCTTCATCTAAATTCAGGTCAGGGTCATATTGGCTTAATTGAATTCTTCTAATTAATTCGTCAAGTTTGGCAGTACCTCTTTCCATGGTCCCCCTAGGATGGGCACAATACCTAACAAGCTTTGCATACATTGCTCTGGCATACTTCTCATGAAGGTTAGTCCACTCCCCAGCGGCGGCACGATCAACCGAAGCATGAATGGCTTCACTGCTACTTGGTGACCCCGCATCAAGGTAGTTAAACAAAATCCAAATAAGTTTCAACCATTCAAAAGCCTCCCTATAGACTAACTTGGGATGACCTCGCCTACGGGACTTACCATATGGATGATGCCAGGCAAGCATAGACGGGAACAATGATTGTGTCCTGGCTGGATGGCCAGGTGGCTTCGCCCCAGTCTCATGTTGAGACCTGTCATGAGCCCTAACGAATCTTGCGAACGACCCATGCTGTGATTTAATTAGGGAAAAAAGGTCATTTGACGACGTGTCACATGGCCTCACTGTACTTCGTCGAAGGTCTTCGCCTCCTACTCCTCCTGGGTTTCTGGTTTCTTTGATTTTTTCTTTCCACCTCCCTTTCCCGGCTTTTCGACCTCCTCCTCCTGGCTCTTCGGGGGAAATGTGCGACTCTTCTTTTCGAGATCTGACAGGGCCCTGACGTAACCCGCAACCAACTCCAACTGTTGAGCCTCTCCGCCGAAGCGGGGCTTTTCCAGAGGATCTACAAGGTCCAAAAGAAGCCATGCCGTTCGCCACTCCCCTCCATCCAACGCCGCCTGATGGGTGGCTCTGAGAAGTTGGGTGACTTGAAGTGCACCCTGATTCAACTGGCCTTTGAGCAGCGTCTCAACCAGGTGGGACAAAGCAAAATGGATCCGCATGAGAGTACGATGTTTCCCCCAAGTCAAACGTCTGGTATAGTCTGTCAAAAGGTAACTGCTGTCTGCAGATGCTCCCAGTTGCTCCTCGACTTCCCGAATGTAGCGTTTGATGTGGCGTTCGGGATTGCGCTTCATTGAACGCTTTCCCTTTCTGAATGCCTTCAAAGCCTTTCCAGCACCCTTCAGCTTTTCGTCGTTGTCGGATGTTGAGGTGGCTTCGTGAGATGCATCGTCCTCCCACTCGTCGTTTTTCTGAGTTTTCTTTTTCCCCCGACCTCTCTAATTCCCGTAACATTTCCAGCTGAACCAGAGTGTTCAGGGCATTGGGATCGGCACCTTGTTTGCTCAGAAGCGCCTGCATCACACCGTCCAGATTGGTGGTATCCAAATCTGTCTTCTTCTCCTTTGCAGCCAACAGAGGATAGCGACTCTTGGACTTTTTCTTTCCAGCATCGGCGGTGCTTCCGGAGGGCAAACCCCCTTCGGCACGTCTCCTTCCAGCTGCCTTTAGAAGTTTCAAAATGTCCTCGTCCTCGCTGTCTCCAGACTCCGCTGAAAACTCCGACTCTGACTGCTCCGGCATCACTGGCACTGATTGCTTGGGAGATTCACCATTGGCTCCTGACCTTCTGAGGCAGTCGCAAATTGAATGTCGTCCCTTGCCAAAACTTCCAGCGCCCGTTGCAACACCTTGTGATGACCCACCTCGATGGCTCGATGTGGATGCAGGCATGTTTGCCTGATGTTTTTGCTATTGCCCTCAACCAGGATAAAAGTATGATCCTCCACGTCAAAGGGAGTGAATTCACTGCTCTTGTCCTCTATCTCAGCCTCCAAGATTCTGACCGCAAAAATCAGTTTCTTGCCCTTCTTGTCTTTCTCGTTGGGGATTAGGACACCTTGCCTCCACTCTGGCTCAAAATCAGCCAAGCGAAGGTATCCAAGTGTTCCCAAATTCATTGCCAGATGAAGAACCGGTCTCCCAGTTCACGTGCCACCCCGTGTCTTGCAAACTCTCGCAAAAACACTTCTCGGCCTCGATTGAGATCTGGTACCCTACGAAAACTGAGGGTTCTGAAAATGTCACCGTTTGCAGATAGAATTCCACGATAGGCCCTGTCACCCAGTCCGAAGTGCAGACCAGTCAAAATCGTCCGTCCCTCACCCTCTCTCTGTTCAGGAGTCAGCCACACCGCGTAGTAACGGATGTCCACCTGACGTCCCCGATCGTCCACAGGGTATAGCTCACCGATATACCTATGCAGGATTCGAACAGCCTCACTTCCGTCAATTCGAGGATGCTGATAAACCGTTGCAGTAGGCAGTGATCTAGAATTGATTATCTCCAAAGAAGGGAAATGGGATGCAGATGATCTTCTTTGTTCCACAGTGAGCCTGGCTAAGATGGATGTACCAGGGCTCCTTTCCACCACAGACAATCGAGCTAGCTCTTCAGCTAACTCAGTTTCAGGTGACGGCTCACTATCGGGCTCGTGAGAAATTCCTGACATAAACTCTTGACCCAGAAAGACTGCAGCCGTATGGAGACATGGGGTTTATCCCAACGCCTTCCATATCGTTCTCAAGAGACAAGGCCAACCTTGATCCTATTGTTGATTGACAAAAGACTGTAAATACGCCAGTTGATACAGTAAAAATCAAACTCACCTGGTTTCAGTGTTCTGATCATTTTAACTGGTACAGGAATTTGTCCATCACCCCTCAGCCAAGCTACTGCATGTTGCACGCTTCTCAGTCCTCCTCATTCATACAGTCATCTCATATATCGATCCATCCATCCATTTGTGCATCTCTTTCCTTTGTTTATCTACATCTGCAATATCTATGGTATCTATAGATATCTATAGTTATATATGTAGCCATTTCCATCCTCTACTTAATCTTTCTCCTGTACATCATGATATCAAAACGTTTACTTCATTTGTATTACATAGAGACGCCGCAATTGGGGAAGATCTGGACAACTCCCTCGACACTTCACTCGCCTTGCGACCATCATTCAACGTCACACTCTCCTCAGCAACAATCCGAGGTCTTTAAACAGTCCTTGTTGGAATACCAAAAGGCCCATAATTGTCCTCGAAGACTGTCCCATAAAGTGAAGTCAGTACTAGATACTGTTCCATGAAGATCATGAAGTATCATTTTGCCCAGGAATCTGAGGCACTTTTTGTTAAAAAAATGCCATAACAGCTTAACAAAAAACATGCAGTACGTTACTCAGTATGTCAATGTCCTGTCAATTCCTTACATCAAAAAATCCAAATCTGATTACATCTTTAAGGGTCCACATCACCAAGTTCCTGCGAATCATTTCCATGGAAAGTCAATGGCAGTGAATTCAGGAGATCAGTGAGTGCATTCATTAGTAAAGTGGAAATGTGCATTAGCAAGTACCAAATTGTACCGGGAACAAAGCTAAGACTAAGACAACAATCTTGGGTTTAGTTTATATCTTTCTCTTGTTCTTGTACAATGCAATTGATCACAAAAGAAATGTATGGAAATGTCTGATCAGCACACGTGCACGGAATCACCGGACCCAATTCCTTCCAAAATGAGAAGGCATGTATGCTATGCATCTGTAGATCAATAGTGTCCATTATCGCACGTTCCGTTTCCTTTTGGGGCCCTATTGTCTTAACAGCTTTCCCTTCATGTCCAGAACTGTTTTCGACCCTCCTTCTTGAATTGGTCTCATGTCATGTTACCCATGGCTCGTACATCATCCGTCCCTTTCAGCACCTCCAATTCTGCCAAGGAACTGGGTCACCTTTCAACTCATGTGCCAATGTGCCGTTCACAGAGTATCCGGTGACAATGACACCATTCCTGAGACGATAAAAGAAACACAACAAGCTCTTGGCTGTAGATAGTGGAATTCAGAATGGGTTAGATTTGGTGATGTACTGGTAAATGCTTCGGTTTCAACAGGCTTCAAGATTCAACAATTTTCTCTATTTCTATCATCATCTGGTAAATGCTTCCACCGGACCTTCAAAGCATTCATTGATTCATTGTAGGGCGTGTTTGGTATGCAGCGAGCCACGCACTTTTCCAATTAGTTGTCAGTTTCCTAGGACATATCAACAGGAATCGTCAAACCATCATCTTTGTGGCCATTACACACATGCATAGCCACTGCGGGCACACGCACGTTTGAAAATCATAGCAATGGACGTCAAGGGCCATCATCTTGAAAAATAATATGTACTTAGTACTTATATATGAAACATATGGTAATTAGATGTATTAAGTCAATAAGTACAGCATATATATATGTATTGTATCTATTTACATCCATGTGACGATGGGTGATGTTTCATCAAGCCGATGTGTGGTGGCCCCAAGCATCCGGACTTCTTTTCAGGAGCCCAGGCTTCAAAAAGTTCTCGGCTAGCGCCACTCTGCAACATACCTGGCATGTTGAATCGAGAATCCGTTTGATAAGTGGACATTTGTCTATATAAAAGGTACGTATATAGTTTGATAGTTTCAGTATGTGAATGGATTAACCAATGAAACGAGCAGCAGAAAACTTCCAACAAAATCACAAAATGGATGAATGGATCAGCTGCAGTAGCTCAAATGGGTTGTACTTATACGTAAATTGAACAAGATGTACTTGTTCCTCAATAAACACATTTGCAAAAAACATAAAAAACAACAAGTTACAAATGCAAGAAAAGACACCACACAAGACGGGATAGAATAATTACCGTAACTCAAACATATACAAACAACAATGATAAACTCAATCATGACTTGCAATACAGACCAAACAATTAAGTAAAACCTCCAGACACCTGGCGTATCCCGGGTATTTTTACAGAATCATTCATTGTGAGCCTCGCCAGCTTAAAATCAATGACCCAAGAGTCGTATTATTTATTCTGTGTAGTAGCATGTGAATGACCATAGGTTGGATACCCTACAAATATCATACTAATAAAAACAATACATGATTGGGGCTGGGTAAACCCCCAATGTTCTTCTGTGGGATACCACTACTTTGGACAATCTACATTTAAATGACTTTTGGTGCATCATGTCTAGACTGTACTTTAGTAGATTCCGATGCAGCCCCTTCAACGCCGATGCAGCCCCTTCAACGCGACAAACATATGCACACAGCTGAAGCTCAATAGAACCAATGCACAATCCCTAGAGGACAGCAGTATGGAATGATACCTGGTTCCTCGACTAGTTTCCTTTGGGGTGTACCTACATGGCAATCTTTCGGATCGATTCACAGTCATTAACTGCTTTTGTGATGCTGCAAAGACTTGCTTGTTTTCCATCAACATGGGATGAAGTGAACATACATTGCCAATATCATCTTGAAAAAAATGTATCTACCACGTAGGTCTACCCACACAACCCACATTGGATCACCCTTAGTCTCAACCTGGAGCAGCTAAAACCACACAGGCGCCGATCTCGGATTCCAACTGTGCAAAGGTATGCCTAGTGGTTTGAGGAGCCAAGCATGGTCGGCTTTCGATGCTTTTCGGAGAGGTGGGAAGTTGAACAAAAAACATTGAAAAGCGCCTGTTTTTGTCATCTTGAACCATGGATCTGACACATGACTCCATGGATATTCCCAACACTTTATGAAAAACATCTGCTGCGAGGTAAAACGAGACACACATGAGCAGATTCAGAATGCTTACAAGAAGGATGATCTGAATGTAATGTAGGGAAAACAAGATTGAGAAGGACCCGTTCACCAGTACGGCAACCTAAAAAAGATCATGTCCAAAAAATCCATATCTTTGACTTTTTAAGCTGCGCGTCAGTGGTCGCTTTTTGTGAATTCCTTGTTTATTCAGAACACCAAAGCAATCTCCGTGCCTATCTGGCATGTTCTGGATGTACTTCAGAATCCAAGGATTGTTGCATCTGTTCGCCTGTGGACAACCCAGCAAGGCGGCCAACCCAGACTGTGGACAGGTTTGCCATTTGGATATATATGTATATATATATATATACATATGTATACACCTAAGTTGACAAGTTCACACAAATGGCTTTGCACAAATCCTTTCCGGAAATTTGTTTGAAAATACAAACCTCCTTCTTGATGGACCATCAATTTTGAACCACCAAAAAAACCTTTGCGTAATTTCGGAGAGATCTCTTGCTTTTCCCTGCCTGCTCCTGTACTGAAACACTACACATATTGGTGTAAGTCCTTGGTGAAAACCCATCTCGACCGCCATTGCCACCGAAGGATTCTGGTGGATGAGAGTCCGTTCACTTTTGGAGGTTCATTAGCGTCAAAACATGTACAAAGTTATGTGTGTAACAAATATTTGGGAGACAAAGGCATTGGCTCTCCACACTCAACTTGATGTTTGAAACAAGCTGAAACCACATAAAATTGTAGCCATTTGAAACCATGAGGTGTGAACGCTTCTATAGACGGGAGAAACTACTGAGTCCAAAGAGAAAATAATTGTAATCAGGGAAACAACATGATTGTATATATATATATATATACACGTATGTTCCTAACTTCATATTTACAATCAATTCACACAAAAAAATAGTATAGTATATAATCAAGTATATGGCGATGTTTTCAAAACTTTGCCCAAGGGGCTCAAAAATCCGCAAGCATTTGGTCGCCTCAGTGGCAAAAAAACACACACCACGCTGTCTCTGGGACTGACATTTCCCATGCTACTGGACTTCAAGAGCCAACATGTCACCAACCCTTCTCAAGATCAGGTCTCTACAAATTCATATGTTCTCCTGTATCTCCAAGGTAAACTCTTTCTTCTCGGCTCCCGAACCATTGGCGAGTTGTAGAAAATGGGAATTTCGTGCAAGTCACTGTTGCGTTCCTCAGGGAATGCATGGAAAAATCTAAGAACATACATGCAAGTCGAAGCAACCTCCAGAGAACTGGATTGGCTCTCAAAAACTATTACTGACTGTTTAAATGCAAAACAAAAGATCAAAGTCCACGATCAACTTGGTGATGGCCCACATTGAGGGAAATCCATCTCGCTCAAGTTTCACGTTTTACATATCAAGATGTTTTTCCATTTCAAAGCCATGTATCCAGGCTAATGGTATTTCACAAACCTGGATCTCCCCCTACATTTCGGGGTGACATCACTTCGCACTTCATTTATCAAGATCTATTTCTCCGCATTCGAATTGTCGGGACATGAATGGGAACAGATTTTTTGGGGCCGATCATGTGGGTCAATCCAGCCTACTAGCCACAACAAAGTAGGCTGTCATCTTATTGCCTTCGATGTAGAGAATGGTGATAGGAAAACTGAGGTAAAAACAAAACATAAGATGGTTATGAAATATGAGTCTTTGAAAATCATCAAGCTGATCTACATGATATCAAGTTGGCCCAGTTGTTTGCAAACAGTTTTTCTACTAGGCCTCCTAGATACCTCCTCTCGCTTGGTTGAATGGTGAAACGAAACCCAGTCACTCAGAAGTCAGGTAGAAATTCGAAACAAACCTCTCTAAGAGTCTGAAACCAATAAACAAGTATACACAATTCGATGTTGTTTTTGTTGTTGTTGTTGTTGTTGTCGTTGTTGTTGAACAGACTTCTTCAAACCACCAAAACACCAAACAAACACTTGTGGTTATAGTTGAACACCACTTTTTTCATCGTTTTTCCACATTATCATTCCTGAAAGGCATCGGATAGAAACACAGTTAGACACAAACCTGGGTCCCTGGGTGGCTCACCCAATAATCTTCCAAGATCAACAGGATCTCCTATGGTCCCACGAGGATGTATGGATGATGAA
This sequence comes from Breviolum minutum Mf 1.05b.01, assembly GCA_000507305.1. NCBI lineage: Eukaryota > Dinophyceae > Suessiales > Symbiodiniaceae > Breviolum > Breviolum minutum. Next base: position 137,854 of record DF239702.1, on the reverse strand, counting down.
AAAGGTCAAGGTCACCCGTGCCAGCATGTCACCATGGCATAGGATGAATGTAATTACGTCTAAATCTGTGAAAATGGCATGTGTGTGTGTGTGTTTTAAAACATGGGTGTATGTATAAAAGTATTAAATCTATTCAACGGCCATTCAACCTCACGACATATGACGACATCAGTGTGTAACATCATCATTTTTGGAACATGTTGGGCTCATCAACTTCCACCTTTTGAAGCAAATAACAATAACCTCCCACAAGTAGTGCTTCTCCTGTGCTCGGCCCAGTGCAAAGACTGGAAGCAGACACCTCGGATGATTCTGCTCAGATAGAAGCAAAGCAATCAGCTAATGGTAAATCGGTGTGCTGGGTTGGTAGTTCAGATTCCTGGATTCCCTTCTGAAGCGGATTCATAGGTACCACCAATTTACCAATTGCTACACCAAATCAGTGCAGTATTCCAATGATCCAAAGATTTATACCTGCAAACAAGATGTTTTAAAAGCAACGCATACAAAACATGCGGAGAAAGTCATGGCCCTAAGAAAATACAGTACCCAAAAAGAAACAAGATCACGTCGATCACGTCTACAAAAAACCAAAGAACACAGAATGCATTCTATTCGAACGCAACCTCTCCAACTCTAGTACATACGACAAATGACCGAGAGAAAGGATGATCTGCATATAGAAATAAAACCAGCATCCAGGTGCCTAGATAGACTTTCCTAATTGATCCTGATTGCACACTGTGGTGTCCAATCCTAAGGCTGCAATATCCTAAATATCTTCACTGAGTTAACGCGACTCACCTATCGGACAGGTGCTCATGCAGCTGCTGCTTTTTTTTGGGTCTCCACACTTGCCACCCTGTCGAACAATCTGATGAACCGAATTTGTAAAGCGCTGTTCCCTCTGTTCCTCAGTGACTTCACATTGGCACATGGGGAAAGCTGATGGGATGAACCGGGATTTTTCAGGATTCACCTTTGCCAGGTAACTCATGATGTTGACACCAAATTAAAAAGGACCTTAAATCCGTTTGTTTCTCCTGAAATACAATCGTTTTATAAGAAACCTTTTGGAGGTCATGGATTTTTTAAGATTTGCCGAGATTCTTCTCCAGAAATCACAATGGTCTAGTTGATATCCTACTCTAGCTGCCTAGCTGTGTGCTGGCAGAGTTGCCATTCTAAACAAAAGAGTTGCAAACCGCGGAAATGAAGACAGTCCACTTGCTTTGCATCTTGCAACTTGTGTACGCCAACATGATTTCTATATATATATATAAATATATTATATTTCTATGCTTTGCCTGTGTTCTCAATGACTTGGGTAACCATCTGCAACCGTAAACCGCATGTATATCTTTTTTCACATCACGGTATAACTCGAGTTGCGCACCCCAGGGTTCTTGTGGTTCCTTTTGGGGCCTCCCCCATATCCAGATATATCAAGCCTTTATCTGAAGTGAGATTGGATGTGGGAACCATACCCCTTCAAACAATCACCAAATCAGCCACCAGGTGTCTCTGGGCTCGTGGTTCATCACTCCATAAGTGGACCTTCGCCAAACAAACCACTCGAAGCGTGGAGTCATGAGAAACAGTGTGCACGAATTTGGTGAAACATAATGTTGTTGGATACCAAATTCAGGAGTTGTTTTTTTTGTGTATTTCTTCCCCAAAGCAAACGTTAACTGTTCAAGTCATCTTTAATTCTAGCAGCTCTCAAAAGCACCTTATATAAACCAGTCGTTGACTCAGAATCTATATGGAGTCTTCAACCATGGAAACCCATCAAATCGGTTCCTCCCCAGGCTTCCCAACTCGACGATTAACACATGGATGCGCACATTGGGAATCTCTGCCTGTGGTGACGCAAACAATCTGAACAGGTTTGTTCCCCATAAATTTGAGGACAGAAAAGTTACAACAAAAGTATGTATATTTGAGCCGTGCATCTTTGCAAGGCAACAGTAGTACCTAACATCTCACCGTCTGTGGATGGGACACTGAATTCTCAACATCACTTCATGGGTTTGGGAAGTTTTTGCCGTTGGTTTTGTACCTGGTTCGTCAAAGTTGACTTGTAAATAGACACAAAACGGACCGTAGTCCATAAAAGACTTGACTAAATCCAATGAACATTTTGTACCACTGCTTCAGCGGTACAAACATACACTTTTTTGGAATTGTCAAGATGCTTTGCAACACATTCATGACCATCCAGAGCAAAAGGCTAGACACAAGTCGTGCAAAGAGCAATCACCCTTGGTATTGTTGGAATGAAATCACTGGACTGCTCTTACTTTGCCATATAGAAAACATGAACACCGTGTAGCCTGAGGCAAATGTCGGTCTTCTTCACGACTATAGTCTCCGGTGTACAACACGCGGATGCCTCAAAGGAGGGGCACAACAAGTGGCCATGACGTTGCAGGAAGTTCACAAGTTTGTCCCAGAAACGGTAGAACAAAGTCCCAATACTCATGGACTTTGTGTTGGAGCACCCAACGCCGACGGAGCTCTAGAAGACACTACCTATGTAAATTCAGGACACTTTATTGAAACATAAAATATCCATACGCACCGCAAACACCACTTCTAAATTATCACTTTGCCGTCAGATCGGTGGTGTTGGTGCTATATGCGCCAAACGACTCCCCAAAGCAATGTGATAAACTCCACCTCTCCAGTAATCTTGGAGGTTCTCTTTAGCTACCAACTGCTCCATTCACATGATTGGTGGCAAGCCAAAACAAGATTCTAAGATCTCTCTCCCCTTTCCATTCAGAGCCTTTCCCTACCTTCAGCCTCTTTTCACGAACCAGCCTCCGATGTTGATCATAAACATGGCTGCACCCAGGACCTGGGCAAATTCAGCAAACGAACGTTGAAAGGTATACCTGAACGCGATCACAATATATTGACTCGTTGTTGTAAAGTAATCAAATTTAACTAGTCATATATTCAAAAAAAACGACATATCATGATGATAGAACATGTCAATGACACCATGTGAACATACAATGACAAATCATTCTTTTCATCATCTGCCAATATGTATAATAAACCACATCGTGACAATTGAGAAGGCTGGTAGGGTTCAAGGAATGCATTTGATAAGAGTTGGTCAGTATACAAGTAGACACATCCTCATCCAACCAAGAGTCACATATCCCCCGTATCCCCTAATATGATGAATGACTCTATCAGAAACTATACATGTGACCCCAAATCCTCTGCAGCAATATCACTGGCGCCTGTCAATGTAAATGCATTCAACAAGCCACTAATAACTTTTTAAGATACATACAATTCGGGTTCCGTCTTGATGGGCTCACTATCCATCTGAAAACCCCGGAAGGTTCGGTCCCTTGTAAATCATCATGAATCAAGTTCAGCATTTGCTTCTTTACATGTTGCACCCATCGCAACACTTCTAGTCAATCTAGATAATTGACTGATCTGATTAATGTTGTTTTGATATGCTTTGAAAGATTGTTGACCCTCATCTCTGGGTGTCTTTCCATCCGGATTATCCTGGGTTTTGCCCACATGCCCTGCGCGGTAACAGGAAAACTTGATGCCACGGAATTGCCGTTCCTGCCAGCATGAGCTATAGAGGGTTGGTAGGTAGCAAATATTTCAGCCGCCTACACCTAGGAGATATTCTTCAGCGTTGGAAATGGTTACTCGGTGCTCCAATCCATGGTGTATCGATCCTAGAACACAGGCCCAACCTCGTGATAATCCAGCAGCTCAATCTGTTCGACGGTCCTTAGTTACAGTAGTTCTGTATCTCAGAATAAGATTGATGTGTAAATGTGCATATCTATATATGCAAGATTATAAGTTTGTCCCTCCTGGGAACCACAGAACTCATCCATGGTGGGTGTGGTGATGTTAACGTTCCTTGAAGGTGCACACATAGTTCATGCTACATAGCTTGATGATGATTATGATGATGATGATGATGATGTTGATGATGATGTTGATGATAATGATAAAAAACGGTGAAACACATTTGGTTTCCATGAAACAAAACAAAACTGCATGTAGTAACGTCATATAGATTCTTGGATTTCATCATGTTTCATCTGACTGCATGTGCAAAATCCCAGTATTGTTCCAATAAGAACTGCATCTACAAATGGTCCATGTTCCAAAGGATATACCTTCCGATGCTCCCTTTTTCCCAGTACGAGTACCTGTTGCAAGTGAAGGTTTATAAAGATGTCCTGCATCATTCCATCACACTTCAGGCCACCATCTGTATGTGTATAATATTACGCCCAACTTTGAAGGTCCTTGATTCGAATTGCCTTCAAGCAATTTCCATCAACCTTTCCAGTGTCAAGTGATGTCATGATGGCCATTTTTCTAGAAGTATCTCTGATTCCACAAGTCTCCTGAGCCAAGGAACTTGGTAATATCTTCACTGCTAAAAATCTGGTCCTTCAATATCAACAAACATCAAATCTGAGAGAAGGAGGAGAGATACGAGTCCAATCAAGCTGGAATCCACGCAAAAATGCAAAGTCTATGCTATATACATGATGATACCAGTATCTATGTGTAATTGTATCTTTATACATATCATCTTACACATAAATAAAAGATGTTTAAAGACACCAACATTGGGTAAGCTGTTCAATCTTTTCTGTATAGCAAGTTTAGGTGGGATGCTGTAGGAAGTTGTGCAAGCTTAGAGCCATATGTTTGTTTTTGTTCTCTGTTGGTGCTTCAACGAAACAACATCAAACATAGCCACGAACATGCAGCAACTTCCCAAACATCAAATATGTTAGTGACAAAAGTCAGAAATACACCTTTAAGGAACGTCAATCCAAACCAAATTAGTGACATGTGCAGCTCAACTTAGTGGTCTCAAGTGTCGGTATTGCACATATCATTAAAGACTCTGGAAAAGCGATAGCCAACAGAAACAACCTGAAACAATAACAATACACATAGGTATATTATATATATATCTTATACATCAAGTCTTTGCAAAGAAAACACCATGACTAATTACGTACCCATGAAACATTTGGGATGTTGTTGCAGCTATCATCATGCCAGGCTCGTGAAACATGTAAAGTCATGCGCAAATATGCTAGACAAATTAATCTTCCCGTGATACTTCTCGATGTGCCATCACTACAAACTTCTACTGTACCGTGTCGAGTCCTTTCTGCAAACTTTGGAAATACTCGAAAATGTACATATCAATCCTATCATCATCATCATCATCATCATCATCATCATCATCATCATCATGTAATACAATTTTTTACAAAAATCAATGCTTTGGAATTACCTCCCCCAGAAATAGTCACCACCAAATCACCAAATCATTGCAATTTTAATAGGGAATACCAAACTAAACCTTCATTTGCCACTGGCCAACTAGGGGGTAGATCCAACCCATGCCCAACAAATCTCCTCTGCTGCAATCTTGCTGACCCTAGCATAGTCTTGCCAAAGCCTTGGCGATCTGGAGATCTCATTTCGGTGGAATGTTTCCGCAGCACTTTAGGCACTCCCAAAAAACAACTCGCAAAAAAAACAACACAACCGCATGTTGTTTGTAGAAATATATATATATACTTCATAAGTTAAAATTGTCACTCTACAATATTGTGAGCTCATTAAACTTTGGAACAAACATCAACCTGGATAGCAACTAGGTAAACCCGGCATCTTGCAAATTGGCCGTGTCGGATGTGTCATGAAGACCTTGCCCTTGAACTCTGTTCGGCTCACGAAATACCTGGAAAGCGGAATGCATTAATGGGGGCGAGGATGCAGGGCTGATGGCTTAGATTTCTTTTGTGACTGTATCTGAAAGATTTTGTTACAACAAGACCATAGTATTTGCAAGCATGGAGATCCAACATCAACCTAGCACAACCAATATGGCATCATATATGATAGCTGCGTTGCCCCATGACTTTCTTGGCCGCGTCATAAACTGGTGTGCCCATTTTGGCGCACGGAACTGCTCCACTGTGATCCAAATGAAAGTGGGTCACGAGTAGTAGGTCCACCTTCCACCCGTGACCGAGGGAACAGCAACACAACAAACATATAGCTATCCAGATAGCTGTGTCATGTATTAGTGTAGGGATTGCATGTTTAATCGCTGCACAACACCTACATGTCATCAGGATGCACGTTTTCTTATGTGGTGTAATAAATACTACATCTGCGCATCTGTTTCAATCACCTCAAACAATACTGACCATTTGTGCAAAATAACAACACCATCTCAAATACTCAGTCCATTGGACAAGACACCGTGCATACAAAAGTAAACATATGCCATATACAAATTAGCATACTTTCAATGGTATGTCGCAACAACAAGTAATAAGGGTCAATAACAGAATATATAGATATTCCTTCAACTACTGCAGGAGAATATGACCTGATTTCACAAGCCTTCAAGGATTCCACCGGTGCCTCAGCCGGATTGATGTGATCAAAGTAGGGCAAACAGCTCATCCCACTGTGCGCTGGGTGCACACCACAATCAAACATCACAACCTGGGCGGCGTCCTACAGGCATACCAACATATACACACATACATACATTGATAGATACATTGCTTTCCATTGCATCACATCACCTTCCCATACACACGTACTTACATACACACATGCACACAAAAGTACAATTGGCTCCTTGCATCTTGTTGCACAAGTTAAGCGTACTAAGACTTGAGAACAACATGACCATGTTTTTCACCAGCAGTCTTGAGAAGCAACACATGTTCCAATCTCACTTCAAATTGTAGTCAAACTGGAGTCATTCACATAAAATGGTAACTTGTCCTTCTCAAACACGTTTCATAACCAAACATGATGGAATTTTATGCACCATAACCAAACCACATCTCTTGGGGGGCGATGGCCCGGTCACCGCTCGCCTTGCCACGAAATCGAACGATGCAGCATGAACGACCCACCTTGCGGGGATCGCAGCATATTTCAGCAGCTGGGATGATAAAATGCAATTTATTGGGGATGTACCATATCAACTGCTGTAGGGTTTTACCCGTCAACAGGATTTCTGACTGAACTGTGCTGAGCTTTCAAACATATTCACAAAGGTTGAATACTTCGCCAATCTAAAGTGGCTTCCATTGTTGCTTTGCACCTTTACTGAAAAAACACATGTTCGTCAAGTTTCTTGACAAGCCTGGTTCCAGTATGTTCCAGTGATTGTACTAAGCTTGAAATTATGACATGCAACATATGGAGGTCAAGTGTCTAGCATTTCAAGGTTATGCAATGAAAAAGTGATTCACTAGATCCACATGTGCTTTTGCTGATCGTGACATCTAGCAACTCTTGTCAGAATTGGCAACTTCAACAAAGTCTCACTTAAGTGGTACTGAAGATCTGGAATGAGATGTACTAAGATTAATATCACAATTCCTGAGCCCCAAGAACTGAATATACCAATGTAGATGTTTCAAACTTTCCAAACCACAAACTATCAGCAGGTGTTGTATCCCCAATTGTCTCTGAAATATAATATATATATATATATACGCACATATGATCACATATGAATTGTATAAAGATGGAATACACCAATACACCAATACACCTCACCCAATCAACATTCACATTACCAGCCTCAGCCCCGGCACCCAGGGGAGTGATTTCCAATACATCGCCATCTACCTGCCGGACTCGTGGTGGTTGTGACCCTGGAGTAGCAACTTTGAAAAGAACTGAATCGTGCTGGCATTAATCTCTTTCATCTCTTGCAAACACTCATGAATCGAACATACAGAATCACCACATCATCTACTTAGAACATGTTACTTCAGTTCATCGCAAATAACAAGCATAAGCACAATTCATACAAGTCATTGCATTAAGACACCCCAGCTTTGCCCAAAGTCACACTCGCTACAGGCCACGGATACCACTGGATATTTACTTGAAAGAGACAAGGCCTGGTGAAGGAATACTGTAAATTCACATCGGCAAACCGTGAACAAACAGTTTAACCGTCGGACACAAATGTTCATTTCGGCAGGATTTGGGGCCCTCATCTGAATGAGTGAGTGAGCCAAAATACGGCAAGCCAAAAACAAAGGCCAATGGAAATCCAAGGAACATAAAACTACAAATTCTGGAATATCACATTTATGCCAATCAAAGTAACACGACGTTCATAGCTAAAGCTAAATCTACATGTGCACGGTACATACATATAAAGTAATTTAAACACTATAGGCAAAACCATCCATTCCCCAAGGTCACCCTACAATAGGAACTTCTATTTCTGTGTAGTGTTCTCTCCTTTATTGTCCATCATTGAAGTATAGGGAAACCAAAAAAAAGAGGCAGCGAACAGCCATGAACAACTCATCATCGATGTCAACAACTCAACAATGACAGCATTTTTCCTCTTGAGGTCCATTCAACACAACCATCCCTCTTGCAAAGGAACGTCGCACATCTACCGAATAAGCACGGCCTGAACGGATCCTACTATTCCCTCCGAAATTGTTTTGGATTGCTTCATGACTCTCGTATCTTCAGAGTTAAAAGTTAAATAAAAAGTGACTCACATCCGCATTCTAACAAAACGCTTAGGGGATGTCGTTGAATCTTGTGACCCTAAAAAACTCTCCAGGAAATGTTTCATTCATCTTAATTCTACACAATTCTACTAGGAAAGCATAGGACTTCTCCGCCACGGGTGCCTCAATTCGACGTGTGTTGCCCGCCACACCGGCCGTAATGGCCGGGACGCTCATGGCGTGGGACAGGTGCTGATTAATCACTTGATCTCTTGGTTGTAGAGGTGAAGAAAAGCTGCTGTCGATGACGAGGAAAGTCGTTCTTTTTGCAAATCCTATAAGTTAATAAGCTATCATAGGTGAACCTGCTGGACTGAGAATCTAGAACTCGCACTGAAAGTCTATGTATGAATATATCTATAGTATGAATTGATACGTCCTTTCAAGAAAGGTGGCCCCTGATTCAACATCATGATTCATTCCAGTTTCAACATGTATGCAACTGCATTCTTTCTTCCTTATTGCATTGTCTGCAGCTTGTTCCAGTCGGACATGCACTTGTCACTTGCTTTGTTGCCATTTGTTGCTCGGGCCTTTTCCATGGCAGCTTGAGGGGCTGAACATCAAACAAAACAAACAAGTAACCACAACATATAGACCTCTACTTGCCATTAAATCGGGTTGAACCAAAAATGCAGGGCCTAAGGATGGTTGAAATACCAGTTTCAAAAACTAACACGAAATCATCAAAAAAACGCTTCTACCTCCGTTGCAAAGTGAAGCTGACAGACTTGACAATTGACTCGTTCGATGAACGAACTTTAACTTAACCAACCTTTCTTTTCTGGTTGAAATATCAGGCTAGTTGGGTGGTTTGAAATTGGATCATTTCCCCGGGTAGAGGTGGAAAAAAAACATATTGGAAATGATCCAAAATGTGAGTCTGAGTGTTCTGGTGCTGATTTGTAAGCATAACCACAGTACAAAATGGGTAAGATATTTAAGCATAAACAGGTGCATACAAATTGGATATACATAGTTACACTCAGTCACACATGTATGCACACAAATATCAGATTTACGTTGCCTTACATTACACATGCTTTATCATGCGATTGCTTCGATAGTTTTGCTAACCATGTCCTGCCGGTTGCACATAGGATACTTAAATACCAACCAACACAATTCAACCACATCGGTCTTTTCCATCCTCCTTGACCATCCTGTCACTTGCACAAAGAATTCACGATTGCATAAAGGATAGCAGAAACAAAACGATAACTAGATCCTGGTATAAAACTTCTCCTACCATCTGAAAGCTCATTCAATTGATCTGTTTGTCTCCAAGCATCCAATCTTGCAATCCTTCACAGCAGGTGCAGTCGCACTATATACTAATGTCATGCAAAACCACCGGATGGCCGAGCCTTTTTTATACCCGAAAAACTCAAGAACATGATCATGCCCTTCATCACGGGGGTGATTATTTGATCCAATCATTTGGAGATATGGCGAAAAAAACTCAGGTGATGCCACCATCCAAAGAAGAAACTGATGTTGGCAAGCCAAGGGGCTACAGTATTGGGGTCAATTCTCAAACGCTTTCGTGTGAAAAATAAAATAAAATAGCATACCCGGTACGAATCTCAGGAGCATCTACATTAACAGTTATGTATCTAAATTTTTGTTTGGCAATATGATCATGATGATGATGATGACGACACATGCGTCATGCATCGACAACAAAAAAAACATGGAGCTGAAACACTGGTGATGTTCAACTCCTCGGACCTCGCAATGAGTCTTCTGAGCAACGGGGTCAAACAGCTCGAACGTCGTCATATCCGCGCGGACATTGCCGGATGGGTTTGTTGATTCGAATTCAATCAGCTCAGAATTTCCACCTCCTTTGCACATGACTCTCCAGATCCGAACAGCAACAACACCAACACCACCAACAACAACAACCAACCAACCAACCAAACAAACAAACAAAGAAACAAACAAACAAACAAAGGAAGAAAGAAACAAACAAACAAACAAAAATAACATCAACCACAACAACAGGAACAACATGAAATGCAATACTTTGGGCTTCAAAGGTTAAAAAAAATCTCGGCGACACACAACAAAGTGCTTTTTTTCTTGCAATACATAACCGTTCGTATTGTGCAGCTGCATTATGAATTTGAAGTCATCACCCAAAATAATCGCACGGTGGCAGCATACAGTTTCATGTTGTTCAAATCAAACGTCCCTTTCACGTGTCGGGACATGCTGTCTGAAGAAGGAACAGGCATTGGACTTTTGAAGTGGCCGTACCACTCTACTGTTGAATGATTTGAATATGAATGAATAATGACATTTCACTTACGGATACCTATGATTACATAATGCAACAATGAAATAACATGATACCCAACATACCATCATACCCCTTCATGAATTAATGTGTTCAATCCTCTCTAGTGTTCACTTATGGCTTGCCCCTGTCTCCAAGACCCAATACTCACCTCACTGGAAGGCATACTTCCCTGCAATGATTGACAGGTCACACGACAGCGCTCGACCTGTCAAATCAACAGTGATTAGGTGGTCGATTAGAAGGTTGTACCCGTTGCCTTCTGACCACACGATTTCCTTCTCCAAAGTGATGGTATTTTGATGTTTTTTTTTTTTTCAGCCCAATTTGCTGCAAAGCCACCCGTTGGAAACGGGAATCAACCATCAAACTAAACCATCAATCTTTTAGCTGATGGACAGTCTAAGGCAACCTTGTTGCATTTTTTGGGGACGATTTACCAATAGAAAATATAGCGTTTACAGTGAGGGCGGGTCAGATCGTTCTAGCTGGCCCCACAAGAAACATGGTTCAAAACATTGATTCCTGAAAGATACTACATTTGGATACATTTGGTTAGAACGAATATTTTCATCTATTTTCAAAGACCCAGCGACTCACCTGGAAAACTTACCCAGCCAAACCGGCCAGAGTTGAAGATCAATGAGCAATATACCAAGCCTGTTTGCCATTGATTTGCTTTAAAGGGCGATGGTTGTTTGTGTACTTCTTGAGGATTTCTGGGCCCCAAAACGGACTCGATTTAGGACAAAGTAGATGGCGCAACTTCCAGGGTGGTTTAGTAAGGGGCTACCAAAACACATGAAAAAGAACCTCCAAACCATGGCAAGTGGCATTCAATTCTACCCAAGGGCGCCTTGATTCAGCTAGTGACTTTTGATGAAAAATGACCCTGGACTTCAAAGAATTCAAACGTTTCCTGGACATTAAGTCTTTTCCGGTCGAACCTCCTTCAACAAGATCTGCATCCGAAAGAGCAAGGTTTGTTCTGCCTCGACGTTTGAAAGAGCAAGGTTTAAACATTAGCATCTAGAGAATCTGTCGCATAGCAGCAGAGTGGCAACCAGATGCAAATGGAAGTAACGTTTTGAAACTATTGTTGTACTTTTGGGAAGCCAACTTGATGATCTATTTGTTTAATACATCAAGAAACATATCAACTGCCTCTGGTTAAGAACCGAGTCAAAATACAACAGTTCGTTGATTCCAATTTTCGTTACAGTACTGAGTACTGAACTAAAAGATGCTTATCACCTCATCAATCTGCATGACTCTCCTACCAATTCCAACATAACCCCTTGTGGTTGGAATTTTGCACTATCAACCTTTAGGCTGCGGCCCTAATTTTGACCAGCTGTTTTTTTGCTGCATATCAGAAAAGCTCCACTCAGTCGTTGGGTGTTCAAGCACTTCTTTCTTGTTGATGTTTCAAATATAAGGGTTTCATAGAATTGATTAACACATCACTGGCCAAAACCTGACACATATATGCGTCTGCAAACACTTCTGGTGCTCTGGTTCCCAACGAGTTTGTGGTTGGTGACATATCTCAACGCTTGCTCAGGTTTCATCTCAGATCAAATACCACCTGTCAACTGAGGAAACTTGCGGCAGAAGTTTAGCACTGCTGATGCAAGAAATCCTCTACCCCTTGGCATGTAACAAAAACATATAAAAACGTAAAATGAACTACCTTCACCTTGCCTGGTGCAGGATTTCTTCCATCAATAGTAAAATCAAGCAAATATATGCAAATATGATGTCAACCATTTTGGTCGCAACTTGACAGCAAAGGTCAATGCTAAATCAAAACATATTCAAACTAAGGGGGTCCATAGATTCCATAGATTTGCTTTCGGACAAAACATTGGAGATATGGAGATCTTGCTTTTTTCATCTATCCATTGCCAAGCCTATGACCTCACCCTGCGATTGGTGCTGTGACAGCCGCCTCCTGAAGAATTGGCGGTTCTGTCACAGCAAGATAGAAAAGATCACCAGAATAGGTAAATTCTGGTATATTAGATTCAAGATATCCATAGACGGTAGGGACGGGAGGTTCCCCGAAGAACTGAAGTGTTTGATGATGCAAATGTAATAAAACAGGGAACCCCCCGTCCCTAGGGTCCATAGATATCCCACATCCTAAGACTTTTTTGTAGACTTCAACCATTCGGAATTGCAAACAGCAAAGCCAAAAAGTTGGGGGAACTTCGCACTGACAAGATCAGGGCTTTTTTTTGACAACATATGAATTTGCAAGTAAAGCACCAAAAACTTCAAGAATGTTTGGGAAACCAGCTTCACTCAAACAAGATGAAGCATTGAAATCTTGGAGGTAATAATTGACAAACATGATACAACATGTATCTAATAGTATAAGTATGTGCTTGAGAAAGGATAGTATCATACAAACGGTGCTATGGAGGAATTGTTATCATTATATATACATGTAAGAGGTTTCTGATGCCGCTGTCAAATCGTTTCTGCTCAAAAGATTCAAAAGCTCCTGTTTTCCAGGACGACGGAGAGCGATGACCAGAAACACTGCCAGGAGAAGGATGCAAGTGACCTAAGATGCAAATTGCCAAAAGCAAGGACTTTTCTCACATGTTTGCATATTATATAAGTGCGCATTGTTTGATTCAATGTCTCTGTGAGAACAAACAAATATACACGATTTGTATCAATTTATCTTGAATGTGTACAATTTGTGTATGAATACAGTGTATGAATGTATGAACATATTCTGTGTATCTACATGTGAATTTGTAAGAACACGCCTATCGGACAACACTCATCCATTTCGACCCCGTAAACTTTAACCTTGGATTGATGCATCCGCTCTTTTCCGGTGTACACGTCTAGAAGAATAACAATGACAATGACTATGACCACGATCATAAGACGTTAACAGTGACTTTTGTCGCTAAGGCTGCTCATATCAAAACACTCACCTGATTAAATCGATCAAATGGAAAAGGGCAAAACCGTCCTCCCAAAAAATTCTTGAGATTTACCCGGAGTGTTTACCCGGAGGATCCATCTCACCCATCTCACCCCTCTGTGTTGAATCCGCGTAACAGCATTGGAGCTTACAAGGACGAAAAACACCAAGGCCTTGTTGGTATTGGTCCAACTTTCTGACATCAAATACCTTGGACAAACCATCTCCACAACGCATCAATCTCCAGAGATTATCATTTGAGACTAAGAAAAACATGAATGGCATGCTTGTATCAATGATTTAAAAGAGTAAAGAGTCGTTATGGATGAAGATTCACATGCGTGTGTATAAATAATTTATTCAAATGATAATCTATTCAAGTCAAATGTATTGCTGCGAAGTTTTGCGAAAAAGATCTCTGAACTCAACTCTGAGTTCTTTTGCAAGGAGGATTCCAAGGGAAATCATTGGTACAACATCTAGCAGCATACATGGAAGTATTGGTTCATCAACATGTTCAAGTTCTATTTAAGGTATGGTGCCTTATGTCCGGCTGATCCAGGGGTGCTATTTTCCCCATTTGAACTTCTTACCACGAAAACATATGGAAACGTCCTGGTCTTGTGAAACAAAAGACCCAAAACACCTACAGTGTACTGTATGCACTTTCCAAATCTTAATGCAGCCCCTGAATGCAGGTGGTGCTGGAAGAGGATCTTTCAGTTTCTAATTTCGGGACTGCCAGCCTTTTGTTTTTTTGCAACCTTTTGCCCAATAATGCTGAGGTGAACACCCAAAAATACTGAAGTGCTGGTGTAGTACAGGGGAAGTTGTCTAACTTCAAGAAACTACAGAAACATTTCAGTGGAACTCTACTTGTGATATATCGATCCATCCTACAAACAAATGATTGTTTGAGGACAATCATACTATGTGCTAAGTATCACTATAGATATATCATGCATCTACTGTTCATAAACTGTATACAACAACAAATAAGCATGGGAGTAGTAAATTCGTGACTTTCAAAGATTCCAAGAGTAAAATATGCCGTCTATGCCGTATTCACTATACGGGAATTATACGTCATGAACTTCGGACTTTTTTTTCAACTTCACTCTGTTAACTGGGACACAATCCTCAAATGCTTCGAGTTGCAATGTGAGAATCAATGCCAACATGGAATAAGTCAAAACACCACCTGCAAAACCGAGATCAGAGTGGATTCTGAAGACATGTTAAACTGTTTTTGCTCAGGCAACCAAACCAACAACTTTGCTCAGAGGAAACAACAACAGTTGTTCTGCCGTTTGGGTCATGAGTCATAATTGCACGAAACTCAAATGGAGCATGTACACAAATCCTAGCATATCAATCATTGCATTGTCTTTCCCATGCAAGTTTTTGAGGGAAGTCAACATGGTTGGAGTTATGTTATGAATTTTTAGGAATTTTGGATCAAGGCAATCATCAAGGGCCGGGGGACCGACCCACACTGACTCCTGAGGTATGCCTTCTGAAGGATTACAAGTTCGACAAGGAGTCCACGTGAGGTATCGATGTATTCAAATCAAATAGACAAACTGCCTTGCTTGAAAACAAACACTTATACCTGCAAATTAGAGATGTTTTCCATTCATCTAGCAGCTAGCATCTTGAATCAAATTTCAATATTTTTACACTCCAGGGGAAGGGTCGGGAGTTGATAAAATCGGGGTGGTCCCTTAGATTCCCATGAAACACGGCACCCTGAATCACCGGAAAGGGAAGTAACATCAGCTTCCCAAGCCCCGAACATGATTGTTGCAACCACTTCGATTGCGAAAAAAGGTAAGTTGTTCATGGAAGAAAATCCTGCACCAGTTGGGATAGATAAAAACATCCGGTTTGTTGTAAATCACTGTTTAATATGGTAGATAATAGTCTAATAGTATCATATATATATATATTATATTTTTCATTATATGTTTCTTTTGTAATTCATTATTAAAAAATATATATATATATAGAGAGAGAGAGAGAGAGACTCACGTGAGTATATACACCCATCTCTAACCGGTTTTTATTCGCGGTATTTTTGTGTATTTTTTCACACGGGTTGTTTTTTTGGTGTCGCGTCCCGTGGTCCCATGTATCCATGATGAATCGCCTTCAAGCAGGTTCATGAGTGGATCCACATAAGGCCGCATCATCAAATGTCCTGCACGCCAAGGGGGGAACTGAGTCATAGAATCCGAGCCTTGTACAATACAGGAACATGTATGGAGATGAATGGTACATCTATACATTAAAAATGGATGCTGCATCTATGATCATCTAGAACCCATGCAAGCTGTATGTCAAAAATATGATGTGCATCCAATGAGACAGCACAATGAACATGAAACATGAGAAGTCCAAATATTGGTGTCAACATGCCGCGTCATGGTGTACAAATCCAACAATTGCGATCCCTGGTCCTACCAAAGCAGCGAGCATGATCAGCACTGTAACGATCACCAAAGACATCCTTGCTTTGCATGAACACCCCTTTCCCTTTTCCATCTCTTGCATCCCGGTTTGACATGGTTTGACTGGGTCCACGGATGGAACAGGATGGACATGAGCAATGTGTAGCGACTTGAAACACAAAATCAAATACGATAAAAAAACTGAGATCGCCATTGTATGCTGCACCTTCATTTTTTTCATTTGTAACTTGTAGACTTTTGCCCAAGCAACGGCGCATAGGACACAGGCAGTAGTACCAATGAGCCAATGAGGAAGGTCTTGCGAAGAAGTACCGTAATCTCCCACCATTCACAGTGCTCGTTGTAACCTGAAACAGCGGTGAAGGGACTCCGCGCAAATAGACATGGATACAATTTGCTCTGCTCAAACAGTTTGACTGTGGATAGCTAAGTTCCAAAATGATGCCTAGGCAGCCTACCCATGTGAGGTTTCTTTGAGAAACCGCCTACACAATTTCAAAATCTGTGCACCGGACTTCTCATGGGAAACTGCATAGGCCAATCCAAAATGACGCACAGTTTCATTAACTATGCCAAGCCTGCCCAATGTTTGCCCTTTATTTTGGAACTCTTTTATCACTGCAAACCGCAATGTTTTCCACCACTATCTTTGAAGCCTTAAACATTGGCTACATGTACCTATGCCAAAGCCCAATCTCCCATTTTCAATGTCAATCTCCTTAAACACATCTTTACATGTCTATAAAAGAAACTCTGCCCAAGTAGAAGTTCAGTCCAGCTGCCAACAAGACAGAACGAAACCATTCCTGCCTGCAATCAGAAATCCAATGTATTCCTTTCGATTCTCCCATTTGCGCGACTGTGAGACCATGTAGATCCAGTGCAGCGGGCCAAGCGCCAAGAACCTGAACTATGAAGCCGTGAACCCTTAGCTTAAGCGTTTGTGGAATGGAAACGTTTTAAAAGGTGATGGTTGATGTGAGTTGGTCATTAGGTACATGACACAAGTTTGGTTTTCTGTCCCATGGACCGTTCTTGGAATGCTTCCATGCTGAAATCAAGCATACCCTGCAACATGTGTAATGCTTTCATTCAAGTTGCTACTCAGTGCTGTTCCTCGATGTTGCTTGTGTTGACTTGGCAGTTTCACCCAGTTCCACACGTCTACACCGCACTGTATAAGTGAGTACAAATCATGTTTGTTCTGCTGCAAATGGCATGACATTTTGAAGAGAAGCGGCTCTCAAACGCATTCAATGTACATAAGTACCAGTATCAGGAGACTCTTCAAACCATCCAAAAGCACCCCCTAAAACTTGATACTTGGAGTATCTGACTTTTCTTTCCTTTCAAGTACACCAGCCCTAAAACCATTGTGCTTGGTTTTTTGTTTTCATCATTGGTTAAAACATCCAGCAAGAAACACCAGCATCCCGCAACATGGCATCACAAAGCCAAGGAGAGAGCTACATTCCTCGGTGACCTCATGGGCTGAAGGGATGGTTTGAGGTTTAAATACGCAAGAAATGGAACCCCCAAAAGGAAAGGTCCAGAAAGATAACAATACCCAAACAACACGTTATACTTACAGCAACCTAACCTTGAGCATACTTCAAGGAGATGATGTGCGTAATGACAAACTGTAATTCACAAACTGGGCGCTAGGTATCTTTATATCTTCTTACCACATATTAAAACGTCATTTAATTTATTCCTGGTTGGCTCCATAGGCTATTTCTCCTGGAAGTGCGAATGCCTGGTGTGTACAGTATATCATTCGACCGAGCAACCATTATATTTGAAGGTGCAGCATAAGTTCTTCGTGATCGTATCAATATGTATCAATATGAACCAACACATGGACAGAACAATGCACACACACAAATATGTAAATCATGTTCTGTCATATCTCGTGCCTGTCTGCTTGCTTTACAAACAAAAGAGCCTATCTTGAACAACACTTTGCGTCTTGAAACCGTGCCAATTGATCACTTCATAGTTGATTCAACACAAAAAATCACCTTCCATCAAACCCACGGTGCTCATATCCTCCATGTCACCCGCCCCGCCTGAAACACCGAGAAACTTTGGAAACCTTGGATAGGAAAACGGCGTTGACGTGGCTGATACAGTATAATCTTGGGCTCCAAATTGTCCGGTGGAAATAGCTTACGTAAAACACAAGTGGAGATATTTTCGAATTTTTGGAAGAAACAACATGAACCTATTATAAATAAAAGAAACACATGATTATAAACAAAGGGACTCCACCCTAACCCGAAAAAATGATGCTTGAGGAACCCATGCAACAAAAGATGTTGACCATTCCTCGACATTTTGTTAAATCTCTTTGTTACAAACAATGTCTGTATCTCATCCATCCTGGGGGTTCGCAAGTCCACCCAGACTCGGTGCATGAACATCAAGACAATTAGATCATTCAAGGTTGGCTCGTGGTGGTCAAATGAATACAACATAATACAACATTCATTTCATGACTCGATCATTCTCAAACATACCTAAATTTTACTAAATCTGATTCTTTCAAGTGGCTTCCATCAGAATTCTTCTTCATGTGAAAACATGGCGTCCACTGCAAGAACGATGAGAAGATGGCAGGTAAGAATGCATTGCCTGCAACTTGCAGCACACTTTTTCACCAGGCCACCAGCTGACCCAAGAGAATAGCAACTAATCAAAAACGTCGGTGCTCTCTTCTAATCCCTTCCCCCCACAAAACAAAAAGAGTCCGCAATTTAAATAATAAACTCAATAACTTATCAAAATTAATCCCTAGTCAGTATACATTATGTATGTATATATATATATACATATTGATGTATAGTGTTATACCTCACGATTTGCAACTGTTTGTTCGAATTTTTCGCTTCTTTGGGCGCCTAGCACGATGTTACGTCGAATCCAACTGGCCCCGAAGGAGTTCGATGTTCCTCCCAGAATTTCCTGGGCCAAAAACGCCCAGAAGGAGGCACCACCAATCTGAGAGGCCCATGGTTTTTTGGGAATTGACAATTCATCAAATCAAATCATAATATTTCACCAACCTAGATTTACTTAAAATAAGGTGATTTCTTTTGGCAGGTCCTGTGAGGTCGCGTTGTTTCCTTGACCAGAAGATAGGTTTTCCCTATGATGAATGTTTTGAGAGGTTTGATGATGTTGGGATGATACTTCCAATCCTTCAATCATCCCATCGACACTAAGTCCAGGATTCCAACTAAAACCCAACGACCTGATCCGACTCGATACTTCTGGGATTCGCAGTACGAAGCGGACATAATATGGCTCTACATACAATCTGCTCCTGAAAAACACATGAAAAACCATTACATTATACAATATACATCAATATGCACCATTCCTGGATGCCAAAGGTAACTGAAAAACATTAATTGTAGAAACAGTTACTGTAAGGAAAATTAGATAACTCATCTTCCTCCCAACATAAATGGTTGCTGGCTGTGTGTCCAAAGCAGCAAACATCAATAGAAAGGCGACAGAGTGGAAACTTTGAAGAGCCAGGTAGTGCCATCCTGAACCAAGCAGAGATGAGGCTTTTGCCAGGAGTGAAAAAAAACAGTTGGATGCAATGTTTGTCACATTTGGAGATGACCCTTAAACAAATGGTGGAAAAATCCGACCGGACTTCTGTTGATCCATGTAACTGGGGTGAAACCGGCCCAACAAATGTACACATGGCTCAACAGCCTTCCTTTCTGGTTCAATTCTTAAAGAAATTGTGTATTCTTCATTATCATCATTGGCAAGATTTAATCATATCAATGCCGTCAATGCCCATCCCAAAAAAAAACACAGGGCGCTGTTAATAAAACCCTACCCGAAACGTTTTGTGAACAGTACCCATGTGGTGCATCTATAGGACTCATCACTTCAAAGACCAAGGCGCGAGACGCTGTACCGCCGATCAAGCAATCGAAACTGGCAGAGACCAGGCTCGAACCATCACCACCTTCCGCTTCCATTAAACCTAGGCCACCAAAAACCAATGCTTCAAGGAAACACCCGAGATGCTGGGCAATACTCTGTCTTTTCGGGATTTACCATTGTGAATCTATACATGACGTGCTATCAAAATATTTCAGATACAACGGCCTAGTCTCAACACCGAACAGGGCCCTATCGTTTTTACTGCGTTTGGCACACTTCACCACCTCAAAGCCCTCCACTTGTAGCATTTTTTGGTATCCCTCCCAGAGTTTGGTCCAGAGTGAAAGGCACTTTGTGAAGACGTACAGGCAGCTTCTCAGGCAATGACACAACATGTGATGCACTTGAAAGTTTTAGCCTAAAGTTAAAATAATCAAAAACATATATATCATCTATGCCTACACTCTATGCAGCAGGTCTTTTAGTAAAGAAGTTCGAAGCCACCAACACTTTGAGACTTTGGGTCCAAGAAACCCACAGCAACTTTCAAGCGCTGCTGCAGCTGCAAATAGGTTTCAGTCCTCCAAACAGCTTGAAACATTGTGAAATTTGGATGGAAGATTTTCCAGACAAAACTCATGAACATTCACGGACGAATTTACTCTCTACCCAAGATTCACAAGCTTCCAGAAAAAGGGAGCTGTAGAATGATACTGACCCCACTGTGAAACCTGAAAATATGCCAAGTGTCTGTTCCAAGATGTTCTGAATGGTGGCAATAAAGGTCCCAAAGGACAGAATCACCTGGCTGAAGTGCTCAGTTGACACCGTTGATGGTAGTAAAATACCTCATACTCAGACTCTTACTCCGGTGGAAAATAACAACATTCAATCATCTCCGACACTAATAGTAAATCATATATAATTATGTTCTTGAATTGACATGTTGCTTAATGATAAACATTGAAGTGGATCATTTCCATTTTACCAATGGATTGATGGTGTATGGGTGTGAAATGTGAAGCAACAATGGTGAATAAATTCTGCACCCATCATGTTCATTCCCGTTCATTCCCCTCAGAACCTTGATCACCATGCTCATGCGTTCCTTCTCCTCGGGTTCCGGCAGGCCATAGAGTCTATATTATTATAGAAACAACACTGTAACACTGACACTTCAGTGTTGAGATATCATAATGTCAGGGTTGGTTCTTTATTTACAGCATCTAGGGATTGATATATGGTCATAAAAAAAAAAAAATCACTCAACAAAAAACGGCTACTGACCTCTCCATTAAAAACCACTATGTTTGCAAGTCATCCATCCTTGGGGCTTATCGTTGGCACCAAGGAACTGTCTGACTTGCAGAACGTACCGCTAGAAGGAGTGGCACCTTGGAGTTTTGGCAGTTTTCTGCGGCAGGCGCTATGGGTTCCCACGGAGTCACTTTTGTTTTGTTGTTGAGCCAATTCCAAGGGAGCCCTTGTGTCAATTGTTATTCTAAATTTCCTTGGGTACATCATTAACCTTCACCAAAAATCATGAACGTCGTTCCACATTGCAATGATACATCATGATTCAACCTATGTATCTTTCAAACCTATTCATCTTGAGTCGAGTAATAAGTCGATCTGTTTTGCCACATTCACATCTATTGCAACCACCAAAAGCAACCCTAACGCTGACAACCCCCCAAAAGTTGCTCACCGAGACTCCACCGGAAGTAGCAAAAAATACCCCAAACTCAGGT
The DNA here is from genome assembly GCA_000507305.1 of Breviolum minutum Mf 1.05b.01. Lineage (NCBI taxonomy): Eukaryota > Dinophyceae > Suessiales > Symbiodiniaceae > Breviolum > Breviolum minutum. The sequence goes on along the minus strand of DF239702.1, from coordinate 115,871 downwards.
CCCATCGGCCACATCTGTTGCATTCAAAAGCATCCTAAGGGAAGGATGCTGCTAGCAGAATGGGAAACACTTACCCTGAAATACAGGGAGAAAACATGGAACATTGAAACCAACATCTTCCATTCACCTCTAGTTTTGCCTTTCATGTTGGTTTCAGGGTTTTTTCATCGCCGATGGTTTTGCTAACCTGGAGCATCTTGCCCCTCAAGTGAACAAAAGCCAAGGGTTAATACTACCCCCTACGCCAAAAAGTCCTCTGATACAAGTTTGTTTCATCACCAGCACCCAAATCCATGAACACCCACTTATAAAAAATCACACCGTACAATGTATTACACCATCAATCTAGAATCTGGATACCTCATCACCTGAACCTGTAGATCTTCAGGTCATCTTTGTGATGCTTTCCTAACCAACACCCCTTCCATTGAAGTCCAACTGAGATACCAAATTTTGACGCCCATAGCCGCTGGCACAAGTGCTACAGCCCGGCGCTTGATCATCGTAGCCGGGCGCCTTAACTGTGGAAATGGTGGGCATTGATGATACTAAAATCGATCCATCCTGGTTGGTTTCTGATGGTTGCAAGGAATGCTTATCAGCATATATCAGCCCCTGGGCATCCACCTACCGCTACCTATATTGGGTTGATGAGAATACATGTGGGCCATGTATCTCGACCCAGTGAAAAAAAGACCTTTTCCGTGGAGGGAGTGGGGGAGTGGTGGAGGAATGCTAATTTGGAGTCACAGCATACACTCCCTGCAACTAAAACCAACATAGCCCCCAAAAGTTAGGCCATCCCAAAATGGAACTAGTATTCCAACCATCGTTTTTCAGGAGCTATGTTAGTTTCAGGGAGGGTAGTTTAGTAGCCTACATTTGAATGGAGAAATGTTGATCCGCAGTGAGACTGTGGAGTCATCCTAGAATAGCTCGCTGTTCATTAATTCACCAACTGCCTATACTTAGTCTTTGATAAAGTATTGCCATGCCATGTTCATGGCCCCAATTGCAAGAAACATTCAATGTTTTTGTTGGGAATGATACCCGATAATATCATATACGGGTGACAATCACATTTCACCAACCTCCAAGTACTTCAGATTTGGAATCCATCAAGCCTGCACCTCTCACCAACCCAAAAACCACACACGAAAAGAAACGTCTGAAAACGTTGACATATTTTGGCCTAAACGTTATCCTTTGCGAATCCACGTTTTCTATCGTGTTCTGTCAATTGGGTGTTGCTGGCAAGTTACGCAGTGGCGTGGAGTCGAGTTCTCAACTGTCGCCATGTCTCCTTGCCAAACATGCCAGCGTTTTTGGAGCTTTCCGAGCACGAGAAAAAGGCTGAAACCAAAAAGATGACATTGCAAAAAGTGAGAAAACACCTGAGGTTGTTGTTGGTATCCCTGTATAGCAAAGATTTATGAATATTGCCAATCCAGCCATTGCTGATCAATATATGTATATATATATATGCATAAATACAGCCTAGCTGTGTTTTGTCGTATATCATCAACAAGGCCGCCATGGTGCGAATGTCGTGGACATCTGTAAAATCTTCAATCCTCTTAGATCTATCCTGCAGCTTTAATATGGATCCTAAAAGGCATCCACATGATGGTTTCAAAAAGGATGTTCTTTTCAACTATATGAGATTGTTGGTGTCCACGTCGGCTTGTAGAAGCATAATCAAGAACAATGCCAGAAACAGCAATCATGTCAGTGATCACGGCAAAATTGTGACTTATCCTTCTCATCTGATCTTCTATTTAGTTCTCATCAGGGTTCCTTATCAACGCTCACTTTATAGGCACTGACAATTCCTGGCATCAATAAAGGACGGATTGACAACTTGCACCAAAGACAATAAGGGACGGTGATGGACACAGTGACCCTTCATATCAAGAAAAGTACGCATGTCAACATCTTCTTACTCTTCTTGCGTGTTTCAAGCAACAACGGCCTTCTTTTAACGGAAGAAGCAACCATTCAAAAATGCTGAACCATTCCAAAATGCCAAAACAAATGCAACCTGAAGACCAAATGTGCAATAGAAAACATCTGACAACTGGTGAATTCAATAAGTAAAGGTAGGTGATCCATCGTCTGTCAAGGTCTCAGATTCCAGCTCCTCCAGGACAAGCAGCAGTATTGGGACAACGGAAGAAACATAAGCCATCCTTCGAACAGCCTGATCGGTTTCCTCCTGGCAAGGTGGTAATTGATAACTCAGATTGGAAAGCACATCCTTACCTCAAAGTCACGTAGTCATGAGTTTTTTTCGCTACTACTTGTACGGTTTGGTATGTAGTAATTGGCGGAACACAGAAGCTCAAGGAATCCAAGGATTTTTTTTTGGTGGCAGTGGCAGTGCTCCCCTTGTTGAAATCGAAAGGTCAATGGCACAAACCCAAGATCGTGTTCATCTATGAACAGCATATGCAGCACGACAATTTGAATTTGATTGAATTATATACAAGGTATATAAATATAATATGTAAATATAGTTGATCGATATGACATCTTTTCTTGAAGTTGTTTAACAGCTCGACCACTTGGCCTTATGGTTATACCGTGATACCAGTCAGGATGCAAAAACACACATCTTATTGTCAACCACTGATGAACAATCTTTGGACCCCTGGTGATTTCCCTTGCGGCAACTCCTTCCATGGCCATGATGCCTTTGGGAACTCTGACACTTCCTGTAACAGTCCGAAACTGGCTTTTCCACAGATTTCAACTCCAAAATCACATGTCTACACCCCAGAAATCTAACATGTATAGATACCAAAATGGCCATATGTTAAAGGAGTCACCGTTTCCAAACCATCATTTTGGGTATCCATGTTAGTTTTCGGGGATGTACAATTTGCTTTGGGTTGACAGGTATTGCAAGATTTGGACACTTTGGAGTGAATTAGCAAAAACAAAAAAATCTCACCTGTTTGAAAATTTCAAACACCCGTCAACAGCATCATTGCTAAGTGTTCCAACAGAATCATAATAAATCGCAAAACAAAGGCCTGTACCGCAAATCATAAATTTGAGCACAAAAATCCATTGACCGACATGCACAAAATTACAAAACAACAGCAAACTGAAGCCCTGACAAGTGGAAAGATATGAATTTAGAGTGTGGTAGACAAATTGCATAATTACAAACACTCAACATGCCTGTCTGGCAGTACCCAATTCCTTGTGGAAGCCTTTGTTGCATTAGTATTGTTTTAAATGAAAGGCATACGTCCCGGAGGAACTCCCCAACTACACACCATCTCATGCTGATGTTCTGCTTAGCATCGACCAGCACAGAAGGGCGTTCTTCCAACCTGGCACATTTGTGGTAGAAATGCAAAGAGGAAATTACACCCAACAGCATTGCCACAAGGCTATACACTCTATATATTTCAATTATGAAACACTTATCATTATGAAACTCATATTCCAATATTCCATTCCATTTGCAAAAAAAACATGCATTATATCATTCGTGCTTCGTTGTCATAACAATGCCTACTGCAGCCCAAAGCATAGAATACTATGGAAGTACCAGAGAGGCAACAACAAACATGACGACCGGCACGCCTGCTGTGCCACCTCCGTGCATGCGATGCAATCTCCCTGCAAAACACTGCCAGACCTTGGTCTAGTTGCTTCAGGAGTGCTGCTGTGTTTAGGCGCATTCGAGGCAAAATATCCAAGTAGCACTGTAGCCCTATAGAGCAGCAAAGGGACTATATTTACACAGTAACTAGTATCACAATGCCATATTCATGATATGGCATGTATACCAAAGCATGAGTAGCAAAAGGCATATATCATTCTACCAGTACGTACATCATCCTTATCATCCTCATCATCATCGTCGTTAGTAGCCATAGCATTATGATCTTTGTGAGCGGTGGTCAAATCTGTTGTCTCAATACGATCACGCAAAAAAGTCTTAGATCCACAAACACATGGCTTCACCTTCCCTGGTGAATCCAAGCAAATGCAACTACACAGTCACTATTTACCTACCTAAAAGCCTGCCTACACTTACTACTGTCTCAGTATGTTGCATCATGTTGACATCTCTGGGCAACCACACGAGCCAAGCAAACCTGTCAACGGTTGGGTGCCAATGGAGCGAGCGATAAGGGGGCTCAACAGGGTCAGTTTACCAGTTTTTTGGTCAGTCCCAACATGGGATGTTGATTCAAATCTACAGATTCAATTCCAAATTTGGAAAGAATCACAAAGTGATTTTGATGGCTGCCACACTAGCCCTGGTCAAAGATTTCTTGGACTATCTGACTATCCAGATCCATCAAATCAAAGTCTGTGGTTGAGACACCTTCACTATACACACAAAGCTCAGTGTGTGAAGAATTCAGGCCTGAATCATCACCTTTCAGTTCTCTGGTATATGGCTTCAAAGAGTATTGTCCCATGGGACATGACATACAGGAGACACCTCGGCAGGAGTTGGTTTTGTACATCGGAAAGTATGGGGATTGCGCATCGGCACACTGATTCCATCTTTGGGGTGGCGCAAAAATGACCAATCTTTTTTATGTTTCTGCAGGTTGGAAATCTCAACAAGTCCGGAACGCAGTCCCTAGCAACAACAAATACCATGCTGCAATCTCTCTTTTGGAATGGATAATTTCCAATCAGTGCTATGTAAGTAAACACATCAAGTCCAATCAGCTCCATCAATGACTTCCAAATCAAAACTCATCTGACAATGGCTGACGCGTGACAGCATCATACCTTACCGTAAAATTGTGTAAAAAACAAAAACAACTTTCCTGCTGTTGAACTTTCCGTTGAGAATCATCAGGTGGCACCCTGTGCATCATGGTGAATCCAAGGGACGGGTTGACACCAAGGATGTCTTCAAGATTTGGTGATCGCAAATATGGGTTGTGCAAACACCTCAAGCAATGCTTCTCACAGTATCAGAGGTAGCTTGCAGTGGCTTGGAAGGAAAACATGGTGTGAATATCATGTATCAAAACGCAAATCAAACAATTATACATACCACTAACGGAGGTTGGAGAATGATATAGGTTTGATATTATATATAATTATATACCGACATATATCATGATGCATTCTTGGCATGTTGATCTATGATTCGCGTAATTCAAATTTTGAACGTTTGAAGGTTTGGCTACAGTTCTGCTATTCATTCCCTCCAGTGATGATCCCACAGCTGAACTTCATCATGTTGATGACGATGACAATGAGTAGCAATGACAATAAACGTGTGACGACACACCATGTTCTTTTCTCATCAACAATTTGTCTTAAAAGTCGGGGCCCAAGAAACCAGTATCTTGTTGAAAATTACCCTCCCTGAACCTAACAATAGCCCCTGAGAATAGGTCATCCCCCTCCAAAAAACATCATCTTCCAACCATCCATTTTCAGGGGCCTAATCGTCGCCAAGGTGCAAGGATAGGTGGCTGGATCACAGGAGCGATTCATCTCTGGGATGATACCAAAATCGAAGTCAAAGGTTCCTGGTTTCGTTTCGGAAATGGTATGAACATTGGGTGGATGATTTTACATGTAAAAATGAAGTAACGTGAACAAAACCTCGTGACATTTATTGACTTCGACAGGATACGAAAAAAGGTGTCACATGCAAAGCCAAAAAAATGATATACTGAACAACAATCTCACACACCTATTAGACACATTCACAACTCAAAATCTCAATACCCCAGCAAAAAAAAGGGGGGGTTCAGCAATGTTGTCACATCTAAACCTTCCGTTTTCATTATTCAAAAAGTCACCTCGGTTGATTCCAAGAAACGTCTCAGGAAGCGCATGGCACGTGGCAACGTCTTGGTGGAGGCACAACACCGTGGCCCCGGTGGATGTGGATGGTCAGCGGGATCTGGCAGGTCCGAGGGGATCGAGATGGAAAGATGGAATGATGATTAGATCTTTGTTTTTTACCTCTACCTGATTTGTTATTTTCTTTCAAAACCAAAAACAAACAAAGGTACCTTTGTTTGAAAAAAACAATACATGACTTCTTCTTAAATGAGCACCGTTGAACATTTTTTTGAGTCTGCAAATTGATTCTACATCGACTGCCACATGATTCTGATGCGGGACGGCTTTGTGCTTTTGATCAACTGTGACTGAACAGTTGTCATGAGTGGATGCTGTCTAGAAATAGTTGCAAACATCCTTCTGCATATATCTAATCAGTATGGAAAACGTGTTTTAAACAATCTATATACATTTAATGTATTTGAATGTCACCGTGTTTTTTTTTGTTTTGTTTCGGCGATTTGTCCAAGCTTCATCAACAGAAACAGCTTTCCTCATGGAGGCACCTTCCCTCATCATCTCAAACATGGCAAAAATCTCTGCAGTTTTGGAAACGATGCTGCTGGATTCCTCAACACAAGTAGTTGCAAAGTTCCCCGAAGCCACGGAAACTACGCACAGGTCGAGGATCTGCACACAATGCTATTCTAACGTGACTTGTCGCTCTCAAAGAAGAAACGGCTCAAGTCTTGTAGGTGGCAAACCTGAATGATAACAGTGGTGCATATAACATCATATACTTGACTATAACATAACTTACATTTAATTCTAAATAACTATATACCAAAACCCACAGAAAGGAAGTGTGCCAATATGTGGCAAAATGCATTGCTCAAAATAATCAAAATCGATCTGGAAACTACCAAACAAAATATGCAGCTGCCAAGGCTCTTGTATGAAGGAGAAGCTTCCTGGCATTTCGTTTTTACAGTCATGAATGGGAATCTCCTTCAGGTGTTTCTGTGGCCCACCAAAACGAAGAACAGGGTAAGCTGATCCGAGATCAAAACAAGAGATTTGTACGTCTTGTTTTCCAGCCCCCAACCCAGAAAATGAAGTGAGTCAACGAAACACGTCTCACCAAAAGCGTGGGAAATCCATGAAGTGCTCCTTGCAACCTCTTCGTCCGATGAAAAGTCCTCTAAACAATGTGATTTATGGACAAAAAAACACACAAAAACAACAACATCCCTATGTATAATGTATGAATATGGGTAATACGTACAATATATATATATAAATCCAATTAAATCCATAGAAAGGTGTTGAGTCGACTCACATACCAACCAAACAAAAAGGTGTCATATCCAGTGAAATCGCCTGCAGGGCAGGTGGCTGCCAAATGGCTATGGCTGCCAGGTGCCTGTTTTCTCATGGCGCAAATCTCAGGCTGCAACTGATGAGATTACCCTCTGGTCAACTAAAATAGCAATAATCATCTCCCCATTTTCAATAGGAAATACATCTTCAATCCGGGTCCATTTTTGTATTGCTATGTTAGTTTCAAAGCGTGGTAGCAACTGATTTGGTCTTTTTGATTTTGGGAGCTAGAGTTTGTAGCCCCATTTCTTTTGCTGGTATTTTGAGAAAGCCCTTGTGGTTTTGGGGTTGAAGATGTTACCCTCCAGTACTCTAACGTAGCTGGCTGGTGAATTCACCATGTCTGATGTATTTCCCAAGGTGAAAAAATAGTTTCCAGGCAACTACGATCCAAGATATAGTTTGCCGGGTAGATAACTAGCCATTCCCAAAAGGTAGAGCCTTGGACTAGAATCAATCAATTACTGTACACTTTGGATCTGCAATCCACTTTGATTTATTTACAAACTGGGTATCTCTGGGTATCTGTGTCCCACCGTTTTGCGCGGTAAAAACTTCATTCCTTCACACCACCCGAAGGTTGCCTTTGGCCCTTCAACATCCAATAAGACAGGAGCAAAGTCTGAGCTTACATCCTGGAGAAAAACATGGCACCATGGTGCAAAGTGATTGAGATGTAGCCATGCAGAAATGAATACTGTGCAAATGTATTCATATAATTGTAATATATTACATGTATTGGTCTGAACAATCATTAACATCAAAACATAGCCAGGCTACACATTTTTTTGTGTCCCTGAATTTGCTGCAAGATGCTACATCCTTACCTTCAAGAGGCATGCTTTCCACATCTCGTATGTTCGTATCCTAATAGCAACGAGTATTGGTTGGGTAGAAAAAAACTGGTAAACACACGAAAAACTCGCTTGATTGATCACTACCCTGAGTTGCCTCTTTGCAAACACTGCAGAAATATGTAAATATATATAATCCATCTGAGCCTCCACAAATAATTTCCTCAGACTTTGGCACATCGAATGTATCAATTTCACAAGATAAGCAAGACGACAGATCCATGCTGACGATATATGCATACATGTATTATTTCGGCGTAACCTACCATATGTCTACATCACCATATATTAGGTTTTATATGGTTTTAACCTATCTTTAAGACAAAAGTTCACAGAATTTTGTTGCCTAAGTCTCCAAAAGTTTCAAGCCGTTTCAAAAAATCTCCTCCGCCTCCAAGGAAACATTTTCCAATCTCCATGGTTCGGGATCCAGAAAGACAAGCCTTGGTAAAGGAGATTCCATGGTTTGACAAAGCTATAATCACAAGCTATAGGCTCTACATTGATGAATTTTGACTGTGTTGTATTTGGGATTACTTGTGCAGGATACTGCGGATGATATTGCTGTTGATGGTAGCAATGAACAATAGATCTATCATAGTATGTATATATATATAAATTAATAAATACCCCAAATTACTTTGGTCCAATCCAAACCGCTCACTTGCACACTCAATGGGTGTCAAGATGCGTGCCAGTGACCCTCACCAAACAAAATAATGAAAATCATTCACCCATACAAATCCCCCCCAAACCATCATGCACCACACATCATGATCTCGTGATCTCATCTTAGGCCCATAGTTGAAACTCATAGTTCCGTTGGTTCCAAGCCGTTTCATGACTGATTACTAGCAAGCATGTTTTGTTTGTTTGTGCTAAACTCTTAGACAGTAGACCTAGACCATAAGTCAACAACGCACTGGGATCAATTCATATTAAACTCTCTTCTCAATGTCCTGTGCTAAAGGCAGCACAAACAACAAATACAAACAATATATCTTAATGGGAACAGAAACAACCAAACACCTATCCACATGGCCTTACTCACAACAAGCAATTTTCTCTTCGAGCCAAGATGCGCTGAGGCAATCTGTACCTCAGAGATATATGATCATGTGCATGGAGTTCCGATGTCCTTACATTCCCAAATGCCCCTGCTTTAAAGTAAAGAACTTGAAAAGTACACAAACCCAAGACATCTGAAAAAAGTTGCAGCGGAAGTCAATGATGCAAAGGAAACATAATGAGAAGATTGAATACTCGAGAGGAGTCATCATCTTCATGACAGTTGTAAGGAATCCTGCAAAGATTCTCAGACTAGAAGACTCAACGCCGCGGCTATCCGCAAAAATGTTGCTGACGCGATGCAAGCCCTATACCGTCCTCAACATCTGATGTAACACGTATATACTAGTATGATCCTGTACACAGTATAGATAATCTTCTGTAATCATTTTTATATCCGCTTGAAAGAATCCGAAACAACTCCAAATAAAATCACCAAAACAAGAGGACAGATTGATTTGGACACCTTCAGGACTTTAGTACCCAAACCCCACTGTACAACGACTACTGACAGCAAAGCTCCAACGAACAACATTTGGATCCAAAACACACAAGCAACTTGACTTCGAGAGCAGCGGACCTGCATTCATTTTTTCAACGTGAAGCGACACCTTAATCTTTCATGTTGTTTTTGACAAAAAAACCTTCTCCTGTTGTACAAAAAGGACTTGGTTGCGGTTCAGACCGCTGAATCGAAACACTGTTTATGTCATGTGTATTCAATCATTTGATTTCATTTGTACCTACCAGAATCTATACCTTTCTATCTGATCATACCTGATCTATTTGTATATCCAGTATGATCTATCATGATCTATCTATATCTGTTATATTTCTGTTATTCCATTCCAACATACACAATCACCCAAGAAACACCTGAAAAAACCACACCTTTCCCACCGGGGTTCCACCCCGGTTCCACCACCTTCACATGTCGCAGGCTCCAGGATTCAAGCTCCGCGGCACGTAGCAAGGCACCCGAGAAACCTTCCAAATGATCCAAGGATAAACGGCGGCACTGGCCACCTGTAGGGATGGAAAACGGAGGATGAGGATGAACAACCACAACCACAACCACAACCACAACCACAACTGCAAACACAACCGCAACAATGTATGTGTCTTCAAAAACCCGAATTGGAGGAGTCAATGAAATAATCATTTGATTTTTGAGTTCTTGAAGGCGGGAGGAATCGCAACAGAAGCGAGTCATGAAAACAACCAGTGGTGAAAATCAAGGTGGGATACAACCACCACAATCACCCATTGTGAATTCAAGAATATGATACAACATCCCCCCAATAAATACAAGAACCTTTTCATACAGCTCTTTCCTTACGTCTTTCCTCTGTTGATTGAAATTACTTAACGTACCTCAATACCCCTTCTGAGCTCCAAACACGAGAAGGCCAGCTCAGAGACGTCTTCCAGGACTGCATCTGCAACACCATCTTTACACAGCCACCAGTTGGATCATCGTTATTGAAACGGTCCATTGAAAGGAGAAACAAAACACATTGTCTGACAGCAAAAGAAACATCATCTGGCTACTATTTACGTAAATTTAGGCAACTTTTATGAGAACGCAGTGCATATCTTTCAAACAAAAATCGTACATTGCCTGGATTTGGAATCCTGAAATTGGTTCTCTTTACATCTCTGTACGAGTCTGACTTTCATCTCAATTGAGACTACACAAGCACTGATACTTGAGATGGGATATTAGACCCTTTTGATCCTTTTTGTAGATTACCTCCACTTAAAAATCAAGTTCTTCCACCAACAAATAACACTCAATCATAAAAAGGAATATATCATTATCAATTATACCGACCTTCAAAATCATTCATACAGAATTCATATACCCAAACAACCCACCTGCAACATCCAACTCGATAGCTCGTGGCATTTCCACAGCGTAGTGCAAACGCTGTAGCTGGGCGTTGCGGAGCCGTACCGTGCCACCATCTGCGTGGATTCGAGGGATCTGTTAATCCATACTGTTGATGGAAAAAGATCCGGCTAATCAGTTGATGGTACAAATATCCCCACTATTTACAGGGTTTCTTTACACATCCCAGGTGTTTTCATTATTTCTTCCATCAACAGTATCAGGACAAAGTGTTCCAAAAACATGTTGAAACCAATACTCTTTTGTTTTCACTACATGTACTTGTTTCACTGTCCCTTTGCATCCCACCAGTCCTGAGAGAAGACCGGAGAAAAAGTCTGCAATAACCAGGCTGGAATCTGCAAAGCATGAAAAAATGTGACATGTCACAACCATTCCTCCATTTGCTGAGAACCTTGCCTAATTGCCCTAACAATGACTAGCATTCAATGTACATTGCTCATGTTCCATTCGAACATCAATTACTCGGCCAATGGTGTCAATACGTTGAACTTTCAGCCATGAGTAGACTGACTCTCATGGAGATGCCGCATTTTCAGGTGGGTGTGTAGGTGGTGGCTGGGGAGAATGATTTGTGAACATGCAAAAGTGGACACAAGAGGTAAAAATCATTGAGAGTGACTGCAAAATCTGACTGCAAAAAAGTTGTGATGAACAGCGTGCTTTGCTGAAGCTAACCCCAAAGGCCCAAAACCTGCAGACATCTCGAAGGACTGATTCTCAGCGATTGCTCTGTCACGCGAGGACAATTCCTGGGCCATTCTGTCAGGATGGGCATACACTCTGACAAAAACTCTGGCAACACGTGAGTATAGAACTTTCCAACCAATAACTGGGAATCGGATTCCTCATTGGAGGGTGCTGAACTGATTGATCAAACCTTCTCGTCGATTGAAGGGTTGTAACTGGTAGATGCATGGGACGCTTTTGCTTTATCTATTTGATCTCTTGGCTGAAAAGAGTCAAACTGAGCATCCCACCTTTTCGCTTTGAACCATCTATAATTATCTATAATCTATAATATCAATCAAGTGATGAATTGTGCGTAGAAACACGACAAACAAACGCATCAAACAAATAGCACTGCCTCCTTGCACAACCTCCTAGTAGGGATCCCACACGTAGTACCATGCCCCCAACCTGCCCCTTCGATACCAAGATGCGATTGCTGAGAAGCCATCATGGTCGCCAGCCCCAAGGAGAATCAAAGAACTTCCGCCTGCAAGCCGGGCCCCTGCTAGTTATAAACGAGTTGTAACCTCTATAAATGGCCTTGTAAATGGCCAATAACACCTACAGACGAGTTGTAACCCTACTTATAACTGGTCGGGGCCCACACATGGTGGGAAAGAACTGTCAAATAACCAACCAGCGATTGTAGGGATTCTGGTACTCGGTGGCTCCTTATTCAATAGGAACATGCATCATCTCAAGCCCCTTTGCACTGCAATATCGCTGGTCTCCTTTCATATATGGGCTACTCAAAAACAGGCTAAGAAATATGGGTTGAATCTCTCGGGTGGAGAAAGTGCGGAACATCAAACAGAATAGATGACATGTTGGGTTGAGATTGCCCTTTCATGTTGTTGTTGTTGTTGTTGTTGTTGTTGTTGTTGTTGTTGTTGTTACGATCGGCTGCTTCGTTGCAGGTTTGTATACAACAAACAATTCTGTAACTGTCAGGGAACACAAATTGCCCCTCATTGACTTGAACACCTATGACATATCATTTTGGGATGCTTCACTTGTTGAAGAGAAAAAACAGCCTTTTGAGCTTGGAGGCCAATCAGGTCACATACCGAACTCAAGAAACTCCCAACGGATATCAACAAATGTCCAGCTTCCAAAACAAACAAACATGCAGTATATATGATATTTGTAAATAATTTGTATGTATATGATGTGATAGTGTATATATATATATATACACATTTATAGGCACTGCAACCACACTCTCTCTCTCTCTCTCTAAATCATTTAAATCACCACCATAACCCAGTTGCTCCATGTTGCTCCCACCTAAACAACCTTACCATTTTCAACACTCTGCCATTCTTCACCCCCAACCCAACACGAAAAATAGTTCACCATTTTTCCCCAATGAGGTCCTTTCAACCCACCCACCCGGACAACCGCGACCTTCCATTTTGAAGGTCGATGACTCGAGCATCACCGGAGGCACCTTGGATGATATTTTTTTCTATCCAGGTTTGTCAGCATTTGTTTTAAGCACGGAATATTTTTCTTGAAATTAAGTGGCAACACTTTTTGTAGGGGTTTAATTATCTTGGATTATCATTTGCCAGGATGGACTGATGGACTGATGATATCTACCAAACATCGGGGGTTGATTGTGGACAGCGCAGTAGAGTTGTCACACCATGCAAAATCTGAAGACAGAAGTGACACTTGAGCAATTGTCGCAAGTGGGATTTCAACCATATTTCAACCATGTTCTTTGAAGGGGATTGAGATGCACAAACTCCTGTCACTTAGTCAATTGGTATGCCCCCCAAAAAAATCAACAAAAATCAATCCGACTTTTTCTGGAGATTGTCGTTTGGCTACGGAACAAGTGGCTACCAAAGGTCCTGATGAAGATCCTTAAAGGGATCCCTCCGACGTCAGGCGTTGGTATATTTAAAAGTTCATACTACACTATGATGCAGGTGGCTATCCATGATACATACGAATGGAGAACCACAACGTATACCAAGCTGATATTCATAATTTGAAAACAATATAATTATCATAATCATAATCATAAATCATTGCCAACATAGAATATATAGATTTGAACAACACCATTGCAACACAAAACAAATCGCCTGCTCTTTTGTTACCATTCTGGCTCCCCTTCGGAACATTCATCCCACGGCATTCCACCTGCGAATGGATCTTTGTGAAATTCATCCTGGAAGAGTTCATAAAGACCTGGGCAGCAGGCCCAACACCAACCACCTGGCCATCATTCATGCTCCACATCTAATATCTTTGTATCATGTATGTATCTAAATAGAAAAGGGTAGTAGAATACAATGGTCTTTGAAGCCAACACACCCCTCATCTAGTTCCATTTCTTAGGCTTTCAAGTCTGTACAACTTAGAGAAATGATTCAACAGGTTTGCATAGTCTTTGAAACAAACCTGGACGTCACAAAACAATGGATTCTTCTCTTTTCCATTTGAATGGCTTCCAACAGAAGGTATGGATATATCATTTTTGCAACTTGGGTGAAGCAATGAGCAACACTGTTCGATGGACAAAATCCTGCCTCGCCTGCCCTGTATGAAATCCTGTAGTGGAATAAACTACGACAATCGACTACCAACCAAAGTTTCGGCCTTCAATCTGTCAAATGTGCCAAGGTTTACCAAAACAAAACAACGCTTCTTTCGGAAGTTTTCCCTTCATCCAAAATTAGGTCAAAGAATAAAACATGAAGTCGGCCCACTAAAGGATGGCCGTGGAGATAGGACACGTAGCAAACCCATTGCAAAAGTAGCATTCAAGCAAGCCACAGTCCCTGTACCCCATAGAACGGATTTAGTTCAAAGAATGGCAGTACAGCAGAATGCATGTTTACTATGCGTATATCACATTCTTCACTAGATGTAAATTAATATAAGTGGCCACTGTGCGCTGCTGTAACTCAATGCACCAAATGCAATATCCGGCCTTCTCACAATGGAGAGCTGCGCTACTCTGAGCGCTGCTGTTGTGGACTTCCATCGAACTGGCACGCTTCAGTCGGCTGAAGTGAGGCATGAACGGTTTAAGAAATCTCCTAAATCCCGCTTACAGACATCTGATACAAATACACTGACTATCATCATCACATATGTGTATAAATAAAAATATATATATGTATTAACAATATACGTATTTATGTACACATATCTGGGTACTCGAAAAGTTTACTAATATTTCACCAACCTCCAAATTCCAAAAACACACGATTTATGACAACAACATTGCAGCAATTGAAATTCATCCAGGAATGCTTGGTAGGAAACATCGGAAAATACGGGATGAACATCTTGAAGCAATAATAATATAGATATGATATTATCATTCAGATCTACGGGCCTAAATTCTCTCTATGAGTTGCAGCCATTTTTGAAACTCCAATGGAAATCCAGTGAATCATTTCTTCCAACTTCTATCTGACCAGCTCCAGGTGAAGTTGGTATCCCAAAACCAAAAAGGTAACACAAACATCTTCAATTAGAGCGGCTTGGAACACAAAGCTCCAATTTTGAGAGATTTCCAAACAAATCAAAAAAACACATGCTCTAGTATCTAAATTCATGTAGAAACACATCATTCATCACTATCACTATCAACTCACCTTTGCCCACTCCCTTCACTTCACCAGCCTATGAGTCAAATGGAGCTCAGCTCCCACATGTACCGCTCCATGACTGGCATTGCAACGACTGAACATCAACGAAGAACCTGGCGGTTCATGGCCAACAAAAACCCGTTGGGTGGGGAAGGATGACTAAGGAGGAGTGAGTGATCTGCACCTCATGAATATTACACCCGATGGGAGTAGATGATATGAAAAAACATACAGTACTCTGTTTCAGCATGTTTTCAAAACTCGATGTTCAGAGATGATCTTGGAAGCAGAACATCAGAGACAAATAAACACCTTTGCAGTGACAAGTTCTAAGAACATGGCTGTCAGGAAGCAATCCAACCATGAACACTACCCAATAACTGCCGTTAGTCCGTGAGTGTTACGTAGGATAATCCGCTAGCTTCGATTAGTCAGGATCTAGTGAGATGCCCAGCAACCACAAGATAGCAAATTAACATCTATAATTCATCCATAAATAGGAAGATAACTAACAAATGCTGACAATGCAGCCTATAATTTTCCTAAGCCTCTCAACAACATGAGCTCATGATGCATTTCTATCTTCCTTGCTGGCCCCCCGACTCCTCCCCCTTTTCCAGCAAACATAATCTCCCCATGCATGCCTGTGGCCATCATGGATCTCACAGCATGTATACCTGCACAGTTGTTTCACTATTGACTCTTGTTTGACTTCATTTACAAAGAAGTCCAAACAGCCAATAACCTGGTAGCGGACCACGTTCATATGGCATAAGAGCAATCTTAAAGAAATCACATGTTCTTTGTTGCAGTGGCAACCAGGATGCATCCACCATCTGCTCCACTGGCTGCGCCATCAATCTCCTTTGTTCGTTGCTGCCTGACGATCCTAAACCAAAACCTTCATTTTCACAACGAATGATCTTGCAAATTGCACTCAGTTCAGAGCAAATTATAGCTAACATGGCCAAGCTGTGAACGACATGTGTCTTGGGTGACCTGCCCCAGGCACTTGTCAAATCACTGGTCGATTGAAATGGGTGTATTGACCAACCATCTTGAAGCATTTGTCTGCATGTGGGCTCCTTCATTTGGGGGTTGATCAGAACAAACTATACAGATCGATTCTGCCAAAAATAGTGAGAGTTCAAGCACCTTGGATCAGGAGCTGTCTTTGTTGGATGGAATCCAAGTATAGAACTTGGAGTTGGAATATGTTCGAATCGTTTGGTGCTCCCAACTAGCTAATGGGAAATATACCACAATTGCACAATAAGCAGCTCAAACAAACCAAAACAAAGCCTCAAGCTCTTGGAAGGACTTGGACATGTATCAGCACATCCCAAACCACAACGTTAGCTCTCCATGGATGGCCAAGTTTCCACGCTAGCATTCCGCAGCTCTACAAGAAAGGCGTAGACTGCACCACCTGCGAAATCCCGGAAGTCTCCGGCAAAATGAATTGGAAGATGAACACGAAGCAGAAACACCAGCAGCAGCAGCAGCAGCAGCAGCAACAACAACAACAACAACAACAACAACAACAACAACAACAACAACCAGCATCATTACCATCTCCCCAGAATACTCAGCTATAATCGAAATCGCTTACACTGCACAAACAGGACCTTGAAAGGAAAACATCTGGAGAAATGAAATAGACATTCAGCAACCATCTATCACTACTAAACTGAGAAAAAACTTCGAATGTGAAACTACCCGCACATTCACATCATCCACAATTAATGGCTTTGGACCAGGTATGAGAACGGTAGATGTTTCAGCAGTAGACTTAGTGGGTTGGATCGCTGGAACCGATTATTGGAGGCCACATCCAATAGCAGACTCATATCAGACTGATAGCATAGATCTTTTCCAGGACAGCCATTCAAACAAAAATAGGCTTCCAAACCTTTGGATAATTTTTGGAATCATCATGAATCATGTGCTTGTGTCCTTCCAAACCGCCCGTTTCTGTTTCTATCTCCAATGCCCTACCTTTTGAAGCCAAAGTTGAAGAAGCATCACAATTCATGCCACGGAGAGTTGAATTCATCAACACCAAACGACGATGGGAATAGGTCTCGGCACGGGCTCGAAAGTTTGCCCGGTTCCACTTTGAGTTGTGCGCCAAGGGGTGTTCTTTTTATGTAGACAATTCGAAAGAAGTTGTTTTTCAGTGCTTATCTAAGCAGAAACTTTGGCATCCACTTACATTACTCATTCAAAAACGTTCAAACATATTGCAATACTTTCAGAAGATGGCTCAATTTGAGTAGTAGAATCTAGAGAAGGTGTCCTTGAAAAATAACGACTCCTATCAATTCGACAGCACACTGTGGATGAAGACTGCGATGCGCCAAAAAAGTTTCTGCTAGTTCACAAAATACTTCACTAATACAACCACACAACAAACATTTGAGACTCCATTCCTGTCATTCCTACATGAGACCATTAAAATTACAGTTACCAATTTGTGGACAGTATGCAACCATGCTTTGCAGCATTGATGCATTGGCTTCGTACAAAAATTGCATGAATTGGACACATTTACCTGGCAAAATTCTGATATTAGGTCGTAAACAAGCAGGCAAAACAAAATCTTCGGAGAACACCATGTCTACCCGTACAAGAGAGGTATTGGTTTGTAAACATGATGCAAATATAATTATATAAATGTGTGCTGCATATACATGAGAATGTAAAACTACACCTACACACATACTGTGTTACTACAACGGGTCCTGATGGGCAAACTGTCAGGACCATAGCTCAACAAAACGGTGGTTCCAGTTTCGAGCTTCGCGTCCAAGGGACTGCCCCTCCATGACCATAAGCTGAAGTGTTGGAGATGAAAATAGAGGAAGACCTCAAGAAAATCATACAAAGCCCGGGTAAAATGCATGGTTGCCATGAAACTCTTGCAGCAATTCTGTTCAAATACATCCCGAACGCTGCATTCATAGCATATTCTCAACACTTTTCCAATACTCTCCCTCACACCAACATACTCACATATACATCATATACCAGCATCAGGCGTACACATTCGTTCATCCGCCCAAGGTGCTTCACGACCAGCATGTCCGCCATCATTCCACCTAGCAGGTAGGTAGTCACAGCGGAGCTCGATGAAACAATCCGCCGGCTTTGTCTCGCCAGGTGCATGAAGGTGCATGCCAATATTGCAGAATAACAAAATGATTAAACATGTATGACATATAAAGCATACGATCAAAGGATAATACAATACACTGTACATATATTGAATGGCCTTGACACATGTGAAGTATACACGCCCAATTACACGATATGACAGCAGCTGGAGAAGTGTTCATGAGTGTTCTACTTTTCAATGTCCAATCATAGAGTAAACGACATCATCTGTATGTGTTCCTGCAATGATGCTCAAGGAGCATCATCTAATTTCAAGCTGCTGTTCTCAAACTCTCAGTTCATTCGGAACTTCCTCTTTCAAGGCTTTCAAATACAGTTTCAGAATGCTATCCTGGGCCTGATTGATGATTACGAATCAGAAGACATCATTGAAACAGCAAACGCAGATCGCATGGCTGCCTCCATCGTTGGCAGAAGCGACGGAGATCTGAATGCTGGAATTCTCCAAACGAACCTGAAAGAACAGTGGGAGACAAAACATAAACAATGAACGGCATCAAACAACTCAGTGCTGAATGAATGTCCGAGTGAGCATTACATCTTTTCATGGGTTTGCGTCATCTTCAAGATAAATCCTTTCAGCAGGAATTATCTCACCCCTCCCATCTTTTCAAACAAACAACTTCGTTGGCTAGCACACATACCGCATGGAAACAAATGCC
Source organism: Breviolum minutum Mf 1.05b.01 (assembly GCA_000507305.1). Lineage (NCBI taxonomy): Eukaryota > Dinophyceae > Suessiales > Symbiodiniaceae > Breviolum > Breviolum minutum. The sequence goes on along the minus strand of DF239702.1, from coordinate 96,688 downwards.
ACAATTTCGCGAAGTGGGCAATCAATAATCAATCATCCTCAGCTATATTGATCATGATGAGGTGACACATTGAAAGTTATCCAGGCAGCACAAATCACCGTAGCCAAAAACATGTTCTATCAACTTTGGATCGACTTCCTTCACTGATTCACATCAGCCATGTAGCATTTTTGGCATAGATACTTCCACCATCATTCGTGGCATTCGTCCTTTGTGTTGCCTTGGCTCACTGAAGCTGCTACAATCTTAAAAACTCTCCCCAGGATGATGAGTCAAGGAGTCTGCATGTCACCTATTCTTTCAACACGCACAAAGGAAACCAACAAAACACTATGTGGCTTGTGTTTCTCCATGTTCTTCACCTTTATAGCATGTGTTTGCTGATGATGGTTGTTTTTTGGCCTGGTTCAACTATCACTGTTCACCGCTTCAAAACCATCTCAGGGCTACAACCTACGAGGCCATATCTTTCACCAATCGGTAGGTGATCAATCTTTCTGATGTCATACTTCTGGACACAAAGGTTTCCACACACTCCTCTTTTACGATCACCCTCCCTAAAACGACCAGTTCGCCCTAAAGGCATGGCCAGGCCCCAAAAAGGAAGCTGGATCATCTTCGAAGCAACTATTTCTAAGGTACCAACCCGTAAGTTTCAGGGTGGGTCATTGAGATCTGGGGCTACCCCATTGGGTTTCAAATTATAGGGAGCTGAAGTTTCAGGGTGGGTACCAACTGTTCCCTTCACCCAGTGACAATGGTGGATGCCTTACAGGACAAATGTCCTGCAGCTGACAGAGCAATGGCCCCACCATTGCGCGCCGTGGAGGATTCCACCTTCAGCCGTTGGAAAGGAAACCCCGAAACAGAAAATGGAGACATCTGTAGAACAGCAGCATGACCACAGGAAAATGTAATATTAATGCAAATTGATATTTATATAAAGATAGATTATACAATATGTAGATAATATGTATGTTTATATATATACATGTGTAAATCTACATTCATAATACATTATACATGTAGAGCCAAGTCATATATAGATCTAAATATCTAAGCTATCTCCCTGGAAATTCCTGTGACCTTCGGAGGTACTAAATTCATACATTCATTCGAATGGATACACATTGGAAATTACCCTCCAGAAACAAGTCCATGTCCCTGGGAAAAAAACTTTTGCATCTTATCCCACCTGGTACCACCAGCGATATCCCACCAGGTACTTGATATTCACATATGAAAATTGGAGGATATGTGATCCTTCCCAGGAAGGTTGACATTTCTGATGCGCTGTCCCACCTGCACTGTACTCTCACGTAGTTTGAGTCCACCTCGGCCAGCATAGATGGCCTCGATGGAGCAAACTAAGCAAACATTGCTTGATGCAATCTGCTAGTAGTTGAATCGTGCCATGCATCCAGAAAACCTCTATGCCAATAAGTATGCACATATGAATGTAACATGCAAATAATATACCATATGATATAGTATAGCATGGTAAAGCATACTATAATATGAGATGCTATTGTACAATAAAAAACATCGGTATTTCTTGCCGCTGTTGAGTCTGATTGTTTTGGCGTTGGCCCCAACCAGTAGTTGATAAATGTCGAGAGTCAAGATTAGACATTTCATTGGGGCACCACCAGTATGTTGAATTTGTTAAACATGTCAATAAGATAATTCGCAACTATATGTACCTTAAATGTGTATGTATGTACAGTGTTTAAACATTTATATATCATATGTAAACTATCTCAGTAAAGTATCGTATCTCACCAATCTCCAGGTTCTTGAAACCTGGAAATTGTCTGAGGATTTTCCCCCACTTCTAGGGAAAACACCCAAAGTATATATGTAAAGATATTATAGGTGCAATACTTGTACAATGTGCCAAGGGTGACGTTTCATTACTCTTGCCCTCTGGGTGTCCGCAACTCCTCCATCTTTCACTGCCGAAGTGTTGTAGAACGTTAGCCTGGAAACATCTTGTTTTACACCACAACTGGGGGATGCAACTGGAGCTTCATCTCAGACTTGGACAAAACTGATGAGGACAAAAGTGAGTGGGTCTTATGCAAATAGAGATTGCAAGATATCTGCATAATAGTCTTGCATGTTCATAATTACAAACAAAGACAACCTTAAAAAAACAGTGAGTCTTATGCATCTTATTTTTTTCCAGGTTTCACAAGTTGGATGCCCTGTATCGTATTCAATGTGTACAAAGAAGCCTCAAAGGATCTGCGATTGCAAAAGATTCAACTCTGCAGGCCATTTTCGCAAAAAGAGACACGGCACAAGAAGGTTGCATCTATGTATACATATCTACACATATATATATACATATTTATATGAAGCATTTAAGATACGTCTATCAAAATCCACTTCTTCGGTTCCTCCTTAAACTTTGAAGCCATATGAAATATATTACATAATTTATCCTTCAAGACACTTTCAGACGTCAAGATATATCAATTCCATTCAATTCCAACAAATTGGATATTGTCACTAATGGTCAAGATACATCTCCTTCCTGCACATGCTTCGCAATTTCATGACCACACCTGGCATTCTTCACTCGCAAGGCTGGTACCTGCCATGGAAGAGACAAATAGATACACATAGGACAAACATGTGACTCCCAAAACAATGAGCAGGATTCTTGATAGAAACATGTGATTCTCAAACAGCAAGGTAGATGGCTTGTTTGCCAACCTTGCTTTCAAAGCACCTAACTTTCCAACTCTGCGCATGCACGATGAATTCAGAATGTCCTCTCATTTGGATGGTGGTATGTTATGATTTTAAACCTTGAATTCCAATGGAAACCAAAACATCATAGTGGTTTAACCAACAAACACGAGCACACCAGTGCTGATAAGCACAAAAAACACATAGGTCTTTTTACATAGCAATAACATCCACATTACATAGCACATCTAAACCACCAAACCATGACTCATCTCTTTACCCTTTCGCGATATAGCTCGTCCGAAAAGCCAACATCCCCAGTCCTATGAGTTGGACTGGTGAAACATGACCCACCAAACATACCAAGGAGCAGGATTTTTTCCCATCAACAGAGTATAAACATATAAAGTGTACAACTTTAGCGGTAAGAAAACACACAAACATCGTTGAAAGTCTTCCAAGCCCCACTGTTTTGCGAAGTGTGTCCAACCTCCTTTTGAATATCTTGTTGTTGCAAAAGTTGTTCATCATTCACTCTCCCTTACAGTACAAAATACTTATTCACCCACCCCTTCCAGTTTTTGAGACAAATCTTGTAGGGTTTGCTTGGATGCTTCCCCATCCCACACCAACCCCTCCAAAACAATGAAGTCATGGAACCTTCTTGAAATCAACAAATTCATATCCTCCATAGTTTTTGAAGGTAGGTGATGGGGGTACCAGTAGGATGCTGAACAATCAACTTGATATATGTTTTTTACATCTACAAGTCACTGACAAAACCCATAGTCCCAAATATCCTGAGCTTCAACGACCTGGAAACGAAGGCCATGGAAATGGAGACCACCAGAAATGATCCAGGAAGCCTTGGTGCCGGACTGGTGGTTTGGTTGAAACACAACAACAGTTTCAATTCAAAGGATGAACAAATAGCCAGAAACTGCTCAAATTGGAAAGATTATATTTTTCGAACAAAAAAACACATGACATGTTGAAGCAGGATTTGGCCGGATTTGGCACCAGTTTTTTGTTGGACACAAACCTGAATCAAATAGTGAAGCTGGCTAGTGTCCCTCATTTTGAAGAATGTACTTTGCGCTGCTTTTGCTGAACCATGATGTTTATTGCCACCATGTCAGAGTTAAACTTCGCACGTGAAAAGAGCCACAACGGTACACCTCTTCGTTGCAATGTGAAAAAGAAAATGTATCCTACAAACAGCTTAGGTATAGGAACGAAACCTGAGCATGCAAGTGATTGCATGTCAGTACATCGAACATTTCTTCTTACCACATTACCTCTGTTAAGTTATTTGGGAAGGAAACCATATTCCCAACTCCCAACTAGCCTGATAGTTCATGCAAACGAACAAACAAACAAACAAACAAACAAACAAAGGAACAAACGAGAAACCAACATCTTGAGAGGCAAATCATGTTGTTTTCCAGCTTTACACTTCAGACCAAAGTCTCACAGATGGAAACAGCTGTCCTACATCGACGGAAACATCGATAGAAAAGGTTTCGTGGTGTTCACTAAATATTTGGCAAATCCCTTTGATCTATTTTGGGATTTGTTTGGGGATAATTGAGGTGGTTCACGTCGAAAATCTGCCACATACAATGACACCAAGACACTTTGCCGCTTACCGTTACCGTCGGAGCAGTAGCGTTGCCGCCATAGATCACAGCAACACCCTGGCTCCGTGTTGGCTTGGTGAATCTTGATGAGCAGTTAAACTCTTAGCGTGTGGAAGCACTAATGACTTGCAGTTGGTGGTTTCAACCCAATCCTAAAAAATGAATCGCAAATCATATTTCTCGACAAGTATCCTGATGAAAAAAAACACATCAACAAACATAAACATGCCAAAAACACCATTTTGACATTTTGAATTCAGATCACATCAACCTTTGTTTCAATTCAATTATATACAGTATATCCATCCATGTTTCATGCCCATTGGGAAACCCCCCCGCCTCCACGGGTCCTCTGAGATAACATTCCTTCGGTTGGTCACGGAACCTGGTGCGGCCCTTGGTTGCCTTGGTATCCTCCACGTGGAGACCTGGGAGATGCACAAGTGACGAATCAGCATCGATAACTGTTGAATACTACATGAACCTACACACTTTTTTTGTAGATGATATATAGATTCAGATATATGTCTAGGGATCTTGTTGTATCTTTGTATCAACAGGAATGGATCTGACCTACAGTAAACCTATTCGTACGTTGATATTTACTGCGTCTATATCACTATGTTGTTGTTCTATTATTGTATCTTTGAATCTATATCTACATCTATCGACAATAATCTATTTGTGCATGTCAATATCTTGAAACTTTGGAAAAAAAAAGCATTTTCCTACTCACTAAACGCATACACACCTGTGCCAGTTCCCCTTTAACGACGCTACAACGCAAGTTGTGTCCCGGAGCCAGAGTCAAACACCATATCAACAACTGAGTAGCCCGGTAGGTTCTTTCCAGCTTATATTTCAAAAACATATCACGTTGAAATACTTTGGACATGGACAACCCTGCAAGATCGGTTCAATATGAAAAACGATTGAAACAACTCCTGTGCCGAGTTGCAGTCATTCGCTTTTAGTTGCAATTGACCTGAGACTTGGTCAAGGTGCAACGCTGATTGTACTCGTTGTTTTTTTTACACGATACTTCCTACCTGCGCATCTTGTTTTACATGCCTGCTTCAAGTACATGAGATTACAATGCATTAATCTCATCCACCGTGGCAAAATCAATGGCACACCATATATATATATATATATGTATTTTTTTGATACATATACAATTTACAGTACATCAATTTACATCTTCATGTTAAGGATATTGGATCAACACATGAGCATTTGAATCTGTGTCATCAATCAAACTCTACAAGAACCCCTCGCCTTTCCCAGTGAAAATTGCCAAGACACACAGGCTTTTCAGGTCCACCAAACGACACTGGGTCAGTCTCTCAGGGACATCGGCATCATCACTTTCCGGACGCAACGGTGTCCAAATCTCAGGACGATAAGAACTAACGATTTGGCCTCGAATCTTTGCTTGATGACATCTTTGGGTAGTTAAGAAACTGTGTGAAAAAGGGAGGCAGTATAGTCATATCAAACAGATTTGGCACATGTATTTCATGTCAGCTTATATATATATATATATGTATTGAAGGTAAGCGCTATATAAATGATTTAAATGATGGATCAATTACAGTGCATGTAGACGCACATAAGTATCTGTACATATACAATCGTCTTCATTTAAATATGTATATATTTATATATATATATATATTATACAGATTTGTTGTTGCATGTGCAGAAATAAAGATAGAATTACTTAGTATATTATGTTATATATACATGACATGGCATGGCTGGTTGTGTGTTTTGTTGGTTCCTGAGTTCGACCCTATTACCTCAATTCCAACGGGGCCCGCTTCATAAGTATCATGCGGGCCGCATGTGGGCCTATCAAACTTCTTAATCATCGAAAGCAGCACAAAAGTCACATTTGCGTAGCTGGCTCTCAATTTCTGCTAGCGCGAAGCTAGTGCGAGATTTCGACTGTATTTAATTTTCACTTTTCGTTAGCATTTAGCTATAATATGTTTGATCCTGTACTAGGGCCCGCCTTATAACGAAGATGTGAAATCAACTCTTCAATTCCAACTGGACCAACTGCATACAACCCTTTAGGCCGGGAATTCTGTACGCAAGCCATGTGTATGCTGTGTGCAACTAATTCCATGTATCATATCTCCATACTGTGACTTTGAACAAAAAAACAGATTTAAACCAACAGTGATGCCTAAGCACCATAGGCTCTGCGATTAAATTCCACTGAGAAGTATATAAATGCAGGGAGCTTCAATTTTTGGGTTTACACATTCTCGTCATCTGAATTTCAGCTCAAAACAATGGAAGATTAACCAAGCAACAAACAACCAAAAGCAATGCCCATTTCATAGCATCTGCTTGACCAGCTCTCCATCAAGAAAATCACTGTGGATCAACGAAGTCGACCGTGTCTCGAAGATTGGGGGGGGAGTTCTACAGACTTCTGCAAATTGATTCAAATATTTTCCTCCCCGGAATATATGTATTGATGATCAGTACCTTTACGACATATTGCGAGGCAATTGGTCTTTTTCTCAACCAGAACACTGGCCACATCCCTCGCTGTCTGAGCTGGTCAAACCTTTGAGCCAACAAAAAACGGATCAAGCCTGGGATGAGAATGTTTGCGTTGATAAAACTGATTTCTTTTATGCAAAAATCAACCTCTCGATGACTATGACTAGGAGCTGTCAAGCATCATAGCCCAGTTGAAAAACAGATCTAACAACATCGACGTCTTAAATCACTTTTTCTGTAAATAAGTTGCAAAGATTCCCAGCAATGAACAATTTCAAATATCAAGTGCATCTTCAAGTTAAATATGTTCGTTGAAAGTGTCCACGTCCAGCCCGAATGGTGAATTCTTCGAATTCTCGGCCTTCTCAGTCTCGCTGGAACCAACTGATGGTCGCTTTCGACGAAGCCTTCACTGAAACGGCCAGCCCAACCAGGTTTTCATCATATATTCAGCACCCAACCAGGATAGCTGCAGTATTTGCAAAATGAATGGAAAAACAGCAATGTCAATCACCAAACACACTGTCCCACGGTGCATTTGTCCTCAAACAATTATATATAGTTTCCAAGAAAAAAAACATAGAACAACCTTCTGCGCAGGAGCTGGTCTGTTGGGGACTTTGGGGGGCTGGGTGGACGTCAACATCCCAATAGATCATGAGAAATGTATAGAAAGGTGAGAGTGTTTTCAACCAAGCATACAACAAATCATAAACTGAATTCACAAAGTCAACATCACCATGACATCATTGTTTCAAAACTCCAAAGGTGCGAACAAAGATAAATTGAAAATTTGTAAACTGTTTCAGTCAGCTTGACTTTTCCTGCTAAATAAAAGTAGCTTTACCATAGTTCACAGTTTATTACATAAATCGGATGCCATTTTAGGAGCAATCTTTCCAAATGGGATCTGCAAACACCCCAGCACCTCGGTGTGTTCGGTCCTTGTAGCAAATCTCCCATCTGGCACATGTCTGAAATGATGGAACAACCCTATTGACCCCTCGGGAGTTTGAAACACCCAGTGAACAGGATTGAAACTGAATTTGTTGAGTTGAACTGAAGGTCATGCTCACAATTTTGATAAAACTACTACAAATGTTAAGATTAATTGGGGTCAGGCATGCAACCCCTGGAGACACGAGTCCATTTGCTGTTTTCTCATCTGGAACACGACTTTGGTTGTAGTAAGATCTGTCTTTTTGGGAAGGGAACCTTCCAACAGCTAGTGGTGAATCTCAATGACAAGCAGTTGGTCAATCAGTAAAAAGAACATTTGCGCCCAGTGAGAAAATCTATTGAATTCATCCCCTGTCAATGGCAGCAAATTAAAAACTTCTCACCTTTGGATAAATCTTCAAATCCCACAACCTTGGCTACTCCATCAACACTCAAACTTTGGACAAACAGAAAACTGGGCCATAAAGCCATATGAGACCGTAGTGCTGGTGTTGATGAACTTGGAAACCAAACAACTGCACTTGTATATATATATATATATATCTAAATAGACATATATATGACCCAGATATTGAGGGCCTGAAACCATCAATTTTCATGGTTTTGGGGTCCAAAGGTATACATGTATATATACCTGTAGATTCATTTGATACCTAAATTTTGGGTACGAGTTTTTTTGGGATCAAATCCTGAAACATGGCCAAATCAATAGAAAACGCTCGAGCTATGTTTGTTTCTAAAACCAATGTATCAAATGAATGCTCAAATGACCCAAAGTACTTCAGCACCCTTTCCCACGCACCTCCCACATATACAGCCACGCACATTGAGCACGTGATCAAGCTGCAGTCACTCAAGTCCGGTCGGGGCACCAAGCCCGGAAATTAAAAAGAGAGATTCCATAGAGAAAGAAATTTGAAATATAAGATGTATATAGTCAAGTCATGTATGATCCCAAATTGGCAGAGACTACAGCCATCCTAACAAATCACATCAAACTAGTTGAGAGGAATCTCTCTTGCCAAAATTCTTTTATACTTCATAAGGGCTCTAAAAATGGTTTTGGCACCAGTTGTGAAAGGGTGGGTTTGGCGACTTATACGACAAACCCTCCCAATGTAGTCTTCATCAGACCAACAAGCCCAAACCCAAAAATTAATCACATGCTTCGCTCCAGCAGCAATCTGCAATTCCCATTCTTTCCTTAGGTTTTGAAGTCTCAGACTTTGGCATCGTCAGCCGTCCAAATAAACTAACTAGGGGGCCTTCGAAAGAAGTAGCAAAAGTAGTTTCTGAAACGAAAGCCAGGGAACGGGAAATGTTCTTGCAAGTGCAACTTTGGTTTTACCCGGAAAAGGCATATGCCCAAACCCTTCGTCTTTGTCGCCAACAAGCCATACCCCTCCTTAGTATCAAGAGTAATATTGATAATGTTGGGTGGCTTCATATATTACAAACACAACCACACATGCCCATGCAATATTGAACATACTGGCAACACATCATCCATAGGGTGGGATCCGGTCAAGCATCGGGGATGGCAAACCCAAATGGTATAAGTTTCAAAGCAGCAGCTGCCGGAACAAACACTCCATGCTGATACAGTCCTCGAAACCACGCATTGCAATTGAGAGCCGTATACTTCATCAAATGCCAAAGGTCCTCATGCAAAGGGTCCTTACACAAACGCAAGGGGCCAGCAGCCAAGAAGCGCAGGTGGACAGCATTAAACATTATCATTAGTCAGGTAAAATTGCAGCCATGTATCTACAAACTGAGGTTTCATCGCATCATCAGTTAACAGACTGCCAAGCCATTTGCAAACCACAATGCAGTCACTTCCAGACCCTTTCAAGACTGGGTATTGCTGCAACCTAGGCTTTTCAACCGTATCTCAAGCACCCCCTATGTCACGTACTGCTGATTGCAAAAGTCTTTGAACTTGAAAAAACGTAACATCAAAAGGCAAACGTTTACTACATGCAGCTAATAAACGATTGGATACCAAATGTCTTGAGAGAAAACTGGTGAATCTTGGAGGTCTGCTTGTGGGTATATCTCCAAGCTTGGAAGTGTTCAAAGGCCCCAACCAATTTTGTACCAATGTTACTTCCCCGCCAAATACCCAAATGACACAAAAGAAGTATGCAAGATGCAGCGAACTCCTTGCCCACACCAATGCTCCAGCAGTGAGCTGGGTCATTTTTGACACGATTCGCCGAGTCCCCACCAGGAATCGATCTAAGAGGTGCAGGATTGATATCAGTTCGCCATGGAGCAGGACCTTCCCCGTTCCAAGTGCAAAGTTCAGATTGTGCTCCGAATCGCCACCATGCCTACGGTAACAAAAAAAGTAGCACCATCAACTCCACCCCAAAAAATGTTGCCTTTATACTAACCGTCGAGTAAAAGCAAACATTGCTGTTTGAAACAAGATGCTCGAGATGGGCAACTATGACAAATCCTGAGGGACCGAAAACCGGTATCTAGCCAGAAAGCTTTCCGGAGATATACCCAATCTCCTTTCACACCAACCATCGAGAAGAAGAAGGTCTTGCCTCCAACCTTGGATCTCCCAGTTACCACAAGGGTCCAAAAAAAAATCTTGGTTTACACTTTTGAACCTACTTCTCAAAATTGATTCTTGCCGCAAGTAACTTGGATTCCAAAGTAAAGGGAGTAGCAATCCTCTGCAATGGCACTGTGAATTTCGTCCCACGTGTCATCCGTCATGATTTTCTCCCCGATCACAGTCGCCAAGAATCGAGTTCCAAAACTGTGCCTCAGCACAAACTTGATGGGCAATCAATTTATGAATCAATGAAGTCAGCCCTTTCCCCCCAAAAAAACATTCAAAAAAAAACAGTAGTAGCAAAAACTGGGAACACAAGCAAAGAAAGTGAAACCGTTTACTAGATAATTAGACTGGGTACCCTGCAGTACTGGTATGCTCCATGCCACGCCCAGGGATCACCATTTGATATGCTATAACAAGGGTTGGTATGAAATTCCTACCACGACCCTCATCCCCATGGATTGCATATGGTATTGTAAAAGCCATGTCGGCCTCATTGAAGTCCGTAAAGATGGGGTGGTTGGGGTCAATGCCACGATAGGTAGTCCAGAATTTCTTCAAGGTTTCGCAGTACACATCAGAAGCAGAAAGGTATGGACATCCACCCAAAAAATATCGAGGCTCTTTCTCCAGCATATAGCGGGCCCAGGAGGATAGCGACACAAATGGATATGGAAGTTTTTCAGGTTTTATCTTTGGCCACTTAGCCTTCAATGTCAAAGTGATAAAGGTCACTTTAACGTCTAAGATCTTTTTCATCTTCTTGAGAAGGTTATGGAGGTTACGAGAAACGTTCCGTAACTTTGCCTTTTTCGAGGTGGGCCCACAAGCCGCAATTCGTTCGAGCTCCAGGTCTCTCGCTCCTTAAGTTTGGGTGGATGCAAAATAGGGGACCTGGTAGAATACAGTACGGGTTTATCCTGGTAATTCAAAGTGCCCTGTTCATCCACTAGCTGGCAGACATGAAGTACTGTATGCCGCCCTCATTATCACCACAGTTGAGCCCTTTTACTACAACAAAATTAGAGAGGGTTTATACCATATGATTCACAGACCAAGAATCCACATCTCTTCATTCGCCGGCTAGCTACACGAGCCAGTCGAACCACACGTTTCGCACTTTCTGCCTAAGATTCAACTTTGGGATTTTGATCTAAAACGTCCAGAAGTAAGGTAGACTTATATTAAACACTGAGATTGCCGGTTGCTTGCAGTACAAGGCACCCCTTCTTCGAATCCAGTTAAGATCTCATCAACCAAATCAGATCCAGATGATCCAGCATCATCCCCACCTAAGATCAAGAATCATCATATCCACTTGAGAAAGTTATCACCCCCACCTAAGGTCAAGAATGGAGGCAGTTGATAGCAGTTGTATATTTTACAGATGTTACATATCGATGTTGTCATCCCCAGGTAAGATCAAGAAAGGAGGCAATTCTATCAGCTTAAGTGAAATTAAATGATATAGAATCTCACTGAAAAGGTTTGGAGGTCAGCACCGTCACATCGTTTCCGATTTGCTGATTGAGGTTTGCACACTCGAGATCTTTCTCTTCTGGAGAGGGAGGCCAAGCACCTGCGATGGGTTGGGCGGTTGGGCCAGCACTTAATTACACCAAATTTGTTTTTGATTGTCAGCTGACTTTGTAGCTTCAAATGTTTTATAAGCCCAAATTGTTGTACTACGGATTTACCAAAACATCAAGTACCTGTTATTTTCGCAAATTGTTTTGGTGATGGCTTTGAGTTGTGTACGACATGGCAACGCGGGTTGAATTGAATCTTTTACCGATCTTGGTGCCGATGCGATTCCCCTCGCAAAGTTGGCTTGGACAACGCTAAATTTCGTGGATAGATCCACGAATAAAATAATTCATCACAAACTGTGTGATTTGTGGGTCCTTGTTGCCATGTTCCATCACGGCAAAACGGTATCATTCTTCACAGGTCTTTGTTGCCATGCAAGTATGGCATGGCAAACCTAATCCTAAGCAACAAAAAGCATTATCATATTCGCCAGGTAGTCGATGATAGTGGATTCATTCTTATACCTATCGATCTATCGTGTTCATATATTGCTAAATGGAGGGGAATTTACAAAGAATGCCACCTACTTGTTTTGAGACCCAATGCAGAAAATCACTAAGATTCACTAAGTCACCTTACTTTTTGGCCTTCGCCTTGGACTTTGCCTTGGCTTTTGCCTTACCCTTGGCCTTGGCTTTGGGTTTCTCGGTCTCCGAATCAGGCTTCTCAGGCACGTTCTTCGGGGTGTTCGCAGGCAAAGTACGAGGAGGCTTCGCCGGAGGTTTCAAGTTCCTTTAGGGGTAGACTATATTTCATAAATTTACTGAGTAACATTACATCCCCAAACCATCACAAACCCAACCCCCAAAAGGAAAGTTCATGGTTTCAACTAAAAACAGTGCCATAGAACATGCCCCACTTTTATGTTTTGGGTCCTTGCTCGCACAAGAAGATTGTTAAGAGCAACATCTTGCTTGGTTATCTCGGCAAACTTCTTCCTGATATCATCATGCTGGTCCCCAAGAGGCTGACTAAGTGCCTCCCCTTGAAGCGTAGACAATTGGTCGAAGAGGTTGCTCAAGTTGGTGATCAAACTTGCAATGCTGCCAGCCATCCTAAGCTATGTCAAATCTTTGACGGCCATTGATACAGGGACATGGGTGTGAAAAATATACATGCTAATTCAAAGGCACTTAACCTGGGAGTTTTTCTACTTGGATGTACCAACCCACAAGTCGTTGAAATAGAATCCGAGAATCTCTGTTGCTTTGGGAAACTTCTTGCTCGTGAGTTCCTCCTGAAAGAATCGGACCATAGCTCGTATCCAAATTCGATGACCTATCAATGACTTCTACTGAGTGCCGGTTGAGCTCTCTAGTTTCAATTATCTATGCTAAAATGGCAGCAACAAAATAACACTACGGATCTGTCCTCTTCCTTTGTCGCATGCTCCATTTTTTTGGCCAAGCAATCCAGAAAAGCTGGTATGATTGCCAATGGAGACTGATTCTGCTGAATGGTGGGAAATACCATCCTTGGAGAAAGGCTGACAAACGCCAATTAAATCGTTTCGGGAAAAAACCAAAGGGTGAACAACATTTGTTTTCTTCAGCTATGCTAGTAGATTAATTCAAACTAGATTCCGAAAAGATGAGCCAGAACCCTCCGTATTCCCACCCTCACCAGAGCCCTCCATCTTCTCAGCCATCTTACAGGCTTCAGCCCCGGGAGTTTCCCGAGTCAAGAAGTTGCCGTTCGGATCCTGGAAAGGGCGAGGGGCAAATGGGTAGTTAATGGTAGCCAGTGTATCCTGATACGGGCCTTTGGGATAAGCTTTGGGCCACGCGTACAAACAAGTTCAAGAAGCTTTTCAAAAAAAACAAGTTGTAGTATAAAATGATATTGTTTCTTTGGGGATGTAAGGGGTGAAAAACACAGTGTTGCATCAAGTCTATTTTGATAGCTCCTGAGTTTCAAAAGAGCCAGATTGTGTCATTTGTTCACCATCTTCTTCCGCTACTTGGAAAAGACGTTCAATCACAAGGGAGGCTTCTTCTTCTTTGTGGACCGGGTTGATTTGCCATAGACCATTGGTTTTTGCCCAAGCAAAAGCATGGTCGCACAAAGCCCTAGGAAAACATCACACTAAAGCCTATGGGAAGTCACCAGCGTGTGTCAAAATTGACCCCCTATATACTGTAAATTAAACATGCCATCCCCCATAAGAATTTTTTTGTTCCTTTTTCCAAAGGTTGGATATGCTAGTTTCATTTGGGGCCCAAAATTCGTGATGTGAGTTCATTTTCCAAACTATCTGTGAAATTAAGGACCGTACTTAGTCCAATGTTTCTTTGCCATAAGCCAATGCTTTGTGACCCACGCGGCATTGGTGTGCTTAGTGCTGGTTTTAGCATGCCATTTCTTCACCACGGTTTCCATCCCTTCAAAGCTACCCTGCTCTTTCAAAGCAGTTCGGAGTTTTTCACCTGGGCAAAGCGAGTACAGATAGCAAATATATAGTACGTGAAACTTCAAAGGGGTAAGGTTCCAAAGCCAAAACCAAATATCTTATGAGAACCTAAGATAGCTTTGAGCTTGGGCTTTTTGATATGCAAGTACCAGCTTCTTCCATTATAAGATCCTCCAACCCTCAAGAAACTGATTTCTTTGCTGGGGCACGACCCTCGGAAGTTTTCCACAGCTTCATAGCTTCTTCCGAAGCGACCCTGGTCCCATCCGCCTTTGGTTTGAAATAGCGATTCAACCTGAAGGGTTAGTAAAGCAAGTCCCCCAAAACTCCCCTGGTTAATCTCAATTCTTTTGGTATCCTTCCGAATTAACATTTTGAATGTATTCTTGTTGGATAAAAATCACGTGTTTTTCAAATACTGGCCTGTGGTAATATTTGTCATATGCCGCACTTTTGGGTTGAGGCTGTTGGTTGGTCTCATCTGCAACTCCACGTTCACGTTTGACTGGAACAAGTTTTTTTGGGGGGTCTGTAGGTCCAGGATTCACCACAGAAGGGGCAGGTTCAGCCTCCTTGGAGTTACCAGGATTTACTAGCGTGGAAGCTGTAGTCATCCTGGCAAACTTCGGTGGTGGAGTCTGCAAAACAAAATCTGGAGCACGAACACGGGGAGCACCAACAAATTGCCCATCAGCTTCGGCAAATGAATGGGGCCCATCTGTGCCAGGGGGAATTTGAAAACAGTGGTTCCAACTAATTGATTCCCAAATCCAATTTGAAAAAGACATTGTCTAACCTGGATTATTGCCTTTGGGATTGGAAACAATTTTATTATATATGTGGTCTTATGTTAATTAAAGGAAGTTCTTCCAATGCGAACTTTATTGAATGTATTCAGAAGCAACTTGTGTAAACTATATTGGGTGCTGTTTTTTGAAGGAAATTATTGAACCCGAATCTTTTTCTATATCACAAGTCTTTCTGAATACACTCAACTACTATAAACTTTCTGGGGGTCGAGCCTGCTTTACCTTGAGGGATTTCTGACAATGGCCTTTGAACGCCATCAACCGCTAGCCCTAAGGTTGAGTGCAACGTAGCCAGGCGCTGCTCCGCTGCCTTATGATGGGTGGCAGGTTTGATGGAGAAGTGATGCATATAATATAAAAGCATTTATGATTCAAAACCTGTAGGGTTGCAACAAGTTTCCCCCCCCAAAAAAAGAGTTGCAAACTATCAAGTGAGGTGCCGCAATTGCGGCATCGATGTCCACAGGCTGTTCTTGGGGACTTAGGCAATTCATATTAAGTGCTTCAGCACCTAGCTGAAGACTAGCGCAGCTCCCTTGCTGAGAAAACATCACGCTCTCAACAATTTGAGCCACAAAATCCCACTAGTAGCCCACATATGATGGTTTTTGAAAGGTGGAAAATTTTAGGGTCTGGACGGATTTTATTTTTTGCGCTCGTTTGTACGAATTTGCGTTCGTTTTGCAGGTTTTTGCGCTCGAATTTGCACCAAGGTTTTGCGCGTTTTTTTTTTAAACAAGACTGAAACATACATCCACATAAAATGCATTTGAAACACCGCACTTGTTCAATTCTTTTTTGTTCCAATCCCACTCAAACTCCCATCAGCAGATCATTGCTGAAAGCATCCCCGAGAGTTCATGTAGTACATCATCATTCCTGGGCAGTCTATTCATTGCTAATCAACTCCCAAACTCCTATAGATATAATGCAGTGGGGGTCGAATAATATCAAATAGTAGGAACTACAAAAGTATACTGACTGACCAAGTTGTACAACCTAGGTTCCGGGGAATCATCCAAAGTTCGGAGAGCATCAGCGATGAAATTATCAATTGCGGCCAACCATGAGTCCGGTATGGTTAAGCCATTGTATTTTCGAATGTACACTATCACATCCAATACATTTGCATCCAGCCACAAATCCCCCATAGGGTAAGCCACAAAATTTTCTCTGTCAGAGAGTTTGGGGTCTACCGCATAGCACTTCCGCAGATCCCGACGGAGCTCTTCGTGATTGGCCTTCTTGTAGACATCCAAGAGGCGAGTTCCAAATCCCGCAGGATATACCCTGGGCAACAACAGTTCAAGACGCTGATATGGTACAGGGAAAAAACTATGGGAAACTGAAGCTTTGGGGAAACTGACCCTTTGGGGAAACTGAAGTTTGTTTATAAATTAAATATGACTAATATATAAGCCAAAGTTCTGGCTGGCCTTCAATTTTGAAGTACCAACAAATCTTTTGCGGCCTTGTCGATCACGGTATTGGCCTGAACCAACGTCATAAGAAATTAGGAAATATATGTTCTTTATGTGAATACTTTTCCCAAAACAAAATTTAGAATCACAAAATATTACCCAAAAAGCAGAGGCTCGTGTTGTAGAGCTTTTCTTACATTTTGACCGGCTGAAGGGCCCCATGTGAAGCATCCCAACGAATTTGCTATTGCTCATGACAGTGGTTCGTTTTGGAGTCGGTGATCCAAAATGCGCCATCCAAAAAGAAATAGTGTATACCTGAATTTGCACAGAACATATCATAAACACTTTGGTATATTGAATTTTCATTGCGATCAAAGGAAAAAGTTTGGATCCTATATACTAGATAGGTCTTGTATGACAAGCCACCCAAGCCATCTTATTGCAAAAGTACTGGAACCTTTCATGTTGCCAGAGAAGTGTACCAGCTGGGTTCTCGATGACATAGATTCCACACTTGGCTATCACAACCATCAGGAGTAGCACTAGCCTGTAGGGAAACCACTTTAGATTGTTCTATTGCATTTGTACAACTTAAACAACTTAAACAACAAAAGGAACCCAAGCCTTGCAATCATTTGATTTCCATCTGTGACAAACTTGTACCCTTCAAATCCCATCGGGTTTATGAAGGAACGCCGACTTGTCCCACGTGAAGCAACCACCCAGCTTGAACACTGCGGCGCCAACAGGACTACACCGTTCGGCATCAATTTCATCACTGTCAGGATGCTTAGCCTCACGGTGCTGGTTGGCGAAGGGAAGGGGTAGGGAATAAATGATGGTCACCTCAAACTAAAAGTACCATAAAGTACCAAAATCAATTGCCCCCAAAAAACAACAAATATAAACTATAATTCTCAACCAGGGAACGCAAATCCAGCATGCCCCAAAAAATTCATGCCCTTTTTGGAGTATTCGAAGTCAAAGCTAGCACATTGGTAGCCAGCTTTGTGCCTAAGCACAGGACCCCTGGAATCACCATTCCAAAAATCTAAAATCACTTGGCAAAGAAAACACAAACAAGTTGTTAAGCATCAGACCATACCCTGGTTGCCGCACCCTTTCCCGAGAACACTTCGAAAAAAGCATAAGGCCCTTCAACTCCGAAATCGCACCATCCCAGAAGTAGAACCTGAGATGTTATGGGGCGAGGTGGAAGGAGAATTCCCATGTTATAGGTCTTTGGAGCCATTACTATGCAAAAAGACAACTAAAAATGGCAACATAATGTGCTGAGTTGCTAAAGTTACCATCACTTTTGGAGAACCCATGCGCATCAGATTGTATGCTATGGAGTGGCTAACACCCGGCATGGCTAAAATGCCAATCACACAGTCAGTTCAGGGGCTTGAGATGTAGAACAGCTCTAAATGAAAAACAAAATGTAAAAGTGTTCCAAAGATGCTTTTGAGTTGGTTCGGAACATTTCCATCTAACATCACAACTTGTTCCCCCATCAGCGATCAGCCCCAGTTAAGCTCAGCTTGCCAATGCCTGGGGTGGGTTGGCACCTTGCAACCTGGCCCGGGCCATCCAGGCCATTGGAGATCAAGAAGGTCTAGTTCAAATCAAAGCCTGGCACTCGTTCAGTGGTGAAGGATCTCCGGGCATCAAAAAATAATCACAACTATAAGCAGATTGAATTTCAGGAGGGAACTTGTTGGATGAGTGTACTGAATGATATTCAAAAAGATAATCGACCTGATATATCGTCAGCTTGAAATATATCCGATTTTTCCCGAAAAAAAAAGCTCCGTTTTGCTCCATCTAGCACGACGATGTCTCTCGAGTGTGGGTCACAAATGCTGTATTATACTGATAGCAGAAGCACAGTATGTTCCAACAGCCGCCAGCAAAATAGCAAGCATATAAGATTGTGATGATGCAATGCATCATCCCCGATCAAAATGGAAAGACTTTCAAAGCCGCTCACTCGGTTGCATGGTAGGCCTTAAGTCGAAAAACTGTTCTAGGACCAGCACATCTTAAGCACAAAAGCAATTCGCATTTGAAAGTTTCAACATGTAAGGTGTTTCATCGTAATTCTTACCATGGTACCTCTTTGGCACGCTCTCGGGCAACTTCTTCTCCCAAGCTTAGGTTCTTTTTGTATGCCTTTTGGTAAGCACAACACTTTCGAGACCTTGCAGCCTTTTTGGCTGCCTTCTCCTCCTCAGTTTCAGGTGCTTTGTCACTCCCACCCCCGGATGTCCTTCCCTTCTTAGCAGGTGCCTTAGTGGCCGGTGGTTCTGCCTTTTCCTTTGGGCTCGCCTTCGCTTTCGGCTTCCTGACCTTCCTGGGTTTGACTTCACTCTGCTCTTCATCCTCTTCATCCGTCTTTCTAACCTTCTTCCTAGGATTCTCCTCTTCATCACCTGTATCATCCTTCTTGGTCTTGTCCACCTTCTTGCCTTTGCCCTCAGTCTCACCTTCATCATCTCTACCTCCTGCCTTGCTGGTCTTAGCCCTCTTCCTGGGTTTATCCTCATTCTGTCCATCATCACCTCTTTCATCGTTCTTGGTCTTGTTCGTCTTCTTGGGTTTCTCATCTTTCTTTCCATCACTACCTTTTTCAACCTTCTCGGTCTTGTCCGTCTTCTTGCGTTTGCCCCCAGTCTCCACTTCATCACCTTTACCATCCTCCTGGATCTCCTTCTTGGATTTGGGGCGTTTCTTCTGGGTTTCCTGAGTCTGCTCTTTAGCTTCATCTTCAGGCTTAGTACCACCAGATCCATTCGTTTTGTTTTCACGGGCCTTGGCCTTGGCCTTGGCCTTCGCTTTCCCTTTAGCCTTTGCTTTGGCTTTCCCTTTTGCTTTGGGAAGCGGCTTGGTTTGCTCTTCAGGCGAAATGAACGGTGTTTCTTTCAAATGGGCAGGAAGTCCCAAAACCGGGGTTTCAGCAGGCTTGCTAGATTTGCTAGTCTGATCCCCCACAGCTGTGCCAGTCTCACTGTTAGAATCAACTTGGCAGACTTCATCGGTATTTTGGGGTTCCGAAACGTTTTCCAATTGAGAGTCCAACCACACCTTCTTTCCACCCAACACGGTGTTGAACGCCTCACCCTCCAAAGGGGTCTCCTCATCTTTACTGCCCTCAATCTTTGGGGGTTCCTCAACCTTTGGTTCTTCACGGGTCTCCTCATCTTTACTGCCCTCAATCTTTGGGGGTTCCTCAACCTTGGTTCTTCAGGGGTCTCCTCATCTTTACTGCCCTCAATCTTTGGGGTTCCTCAACCTTTGGTTCTTCAGGGGTCTCCTCATCTTCACTTCCCTCAATCTTTTGGGGTTCCTCAATCTTTGGGGGTTCTTCAGGGGTCTCCTCACCTTTACTTTCTTTAAACTTTTGGGGCTCCTCAATCTTCGCGGCTTCCGAAGCTTTACTCTCCTCAATCTTTAGGGCTTCGGTCGTCCCCTTCTTCTCCTCAGAAAGATCCTTCCTATCTTCACCCTTTGATTTTGATTTGTCCCCCAAGTTTTCCTTTTCCATTTCCAACATAGGGATCAATTTACTTCGAATATCCTTTTCAATTTGAGCAATAGACCTGGAATCACCATTGGAAGGAATGATTTGCACACCCGAACTAGCAAAGTTGTGTAAGGATGCACATGGTTGGAAGATCACCCGAATTGGGAAGTCATCCTTTTGGGGCACACCCTCCAATCCCTGGCTTGAGAAGTGAAAGGTTTTCCCTTTTGGGGTGAAAACCACACAGTGCTGCATAGCGGTATCCATTCCAGAGCCTTTGACCTTCTTTAGGAATTCCTGGGTCCATGTCTCAGAGTAGTGGACGTTGAAGCCCAAGTCATGGATAGGTTCAGTCACCTTCAGTCGGGGGCGAGGGGGGGTGTATCCGCAAGCTCTTGTCCATTCCAAGTACTCTTCTCCTGCCGTGGATGTTCCCCTAATGATGTTTGAATTTCAAACTATGTCAATAATGATCGAAACACTTAGCATAACAGTCACTCACAGGATACAACTTGGTTGACTTGATCTGATCTAGCAGACTTGGTCCTGGGAAAGCTGGAAAGGGGACAACTCATAAGGAAGCGTTTGCACCACATCGGGGCCTAAGTTGATGGTGAATCAAATCCCATTTGCTTAAAAGAGGGCATCATATATTACCACCTTTGCTATTTGAGGTTCAGACATTCTGCCGGTGGCTTTACCACTGGTCTTGAAGTGGGCAAGGCGGTGGCCGCAGCTTGACGGGCAGCCATTTCTTTCAACTGGGATTCCCTTTGTTGTAACTCCTTCAATCGTAACAACTTAGCATGTTGTTCTTGGATTTCCTGCTGAATCTTAGCTTTGCAAGGGACTGATTCAAGAGCTTGAAAATCTGGTGCTACCAGCCTACACTCCACACATTCAAAATTCTTATCCGGTAACATGCGGATGTGGTGGCGGCCAATAGTCACTGGGGATGGCAAGGATGCCACCGAAGATGGAGATGGCGATGCACCACTCAAACCTGGGCAGCTAAAGTGGTTATAGTTATATATTGGGAATGGCTAAGTGAAGCTTTCTGAGAATACCCTAGATAAGCTGACACACAGATAAAAGTAGCAGGTTTGAGCTAAGGGGCCAGTGTTTGGCCGAGGTGTGGGAGTCAGCAACTGCGATGAACCTGCAACGTAGGCTATTAGAATCAAGGGTTCCTAAGATGACCAGATCCTGATGGACTTATCACTGCATGTTCTACCCCCAAAAATGTCCATAAAAAGTTGAGGTGGCCATATCGTAAAGAACTCTGACTTTCAAAACTCAATGATACAAGATGTACTGTAAACCAGCCAAGCCTGCAGGTGTAGCAGGGGTGACCTTCTCTGGGGCCTCCTGAGTGAAAAGAAACCATCAGATTCTCAGAACATACTGGCAAGATACATGAAAAAAATCCAACATTATCACCAATCCAATCCTGCGGTGGATCAGGGATTTCGGGGTCATCCTCCTGGATAGCTTCCTCTTCCCCTTCCCAAACCCAGCCATCATCATCATCATCATCATCATCATCATTGTCGGCGGTTTGATCTCCGTGATCATGGTTTGCAGCTTCGTTGGGATCCGGTCCTTATAGGCCGAAGAATAGGGGAAAGTTTTGGGGTGTCAAATCAAGGTCATGTTTCGCTTAGTGATGGTAAGAATCCAAACCATCCAATCCGAATTTCCAGATACATTTCAAATTTTCAAATTTGTATCACCTAATTATCAGATTAGGGGCCTTCTGGTAATGGAATGCCAGCTTCCACATATAGTAGCCGCATGCCCTTCTCCCTTGGGATATGTGGGCGTCTTGCCGCACGGGCAAACACTGACACCAAACGGCGCAGGGCCCAAGCCTGCATCCGAATTTCAGATCCTCGGCGTGGAGACAAGAATCGATTGGGATATATCAGGATCAAAAGATCAAAAATTAGTGAATGGAAGTGAGAGCATTATTTCAAATTTCAAACCTCTAAATGGAATTGGTGGAAGTTTGGTTGACCTTCTTTGAAATCAAGAAACCATTCATTCCAAGTAGATCCAATTAGAATACAACAGCCACCAAGAAACCTTTTAAAGGCTTTTTCAAGCAATCCCGACGTCGCCAAAAGAACTCTTCCACAATGGATACCAAGGAGTCCACAGAAGGTCTTGTACCTTATGGGGGGCTATCCATCATGGCTATACCGTTAGGTGTTTTAATCTGGAAAAAGGACTACATCAAACATGAAAGCATCAAAGCTGAATATCACTTTTGATTTGCATTATTGAAGCTTGTCTCGCCAAGGGACCCAAATGTTTCAGAACTGGGGCTATAATCTCCCTGTTGGATAAGAGATCTTTGCGACCAACATCATCTTGGGACTGGGATCGAAAAAGGATAAGGTCACCATTACCACCTCTTTCCTTCACCCAGCGGACATTCTCCCAATCCACGACCACGGGGTTCACACTTACAACCGAGGGAGTTTCGCTCATTTTGGCTAACAACTCTAATCTGGTGCACACAACCTAAGCACCAGAAAAAATTTGAGCCACAGAGCTTAGGGCAAACACCCAAGAATTAGCCAAGTATGCAATGAGCAAACTCTTGCGATTTAAAAAGAAAGCACTCTATGTATACCACCAGCTTCTATTGGCAAATGAGCCGGGTGTACCCAATGTCCATTGAAGGTCCCGAAGCCATTGCACGGGGAAGGTGAACGTTAAGGTTCTTTTATTTTCTAAGTGATGTTTATTGGAATTGCCAGTGTCGATTGCCGACCGTCTAAAATTGCACAAAATGTGTTCTAGATAAAACAACAGGTTATCAACATTTTCTATGAGCAGACCTTGCCAGCCATCCACATCCAACACTCTTGAGCCTGCAGCCACCGCCAAGGCCCGAGCGACTCCACAGACTGTGTGCACACTGCACACAGTCCACAATAACTCACATCACTGGAGGGATGGAATGGATGGATCATGTAAAATCTCCAAAAAAGGACGTTTTGGGAAAAAGAGATCGAACTCAGGATTTAAGTGACGAGGTAGTGATTTCAGGTACGTTTGTATGAGAGGCAGAAATTTAAGGTACGTTTGAAGCTCCAGGTATATATACATATGTATTACTATAGGTGTTTAAGGCTAAGCTAAGGCAGCTTCACAAATCAGTCGCAAACACACACGGCGCACCATTTCTTTGTCCAGCCATTCGCTTGGTCCGGTAGCAAATTGAGATACCAGGTGTTTATCAGTGAGGATTCAATGGAAACAAACGCAAAGCGGATTGATACACTCAGCCATCTTAAACACAAGGAGATATCAATTCCTACGAGTAGGAGAGTGGGGCAATAAATACCAGCAAGCTTACTTGGGTGGGCGGCCTTGTTACTAAGTAGTTGGTGGAGTTAGCGCACTTACTAACTCAGTTGGCACACTTAGACAACCTAGTTACTAAGTAGGCCAGAGCCTAGTTACTAAGTAGGCCGGGGCCTAGTTACTAAGTAGGCCGGGCCTAGTTACTAAGTAGGCCGGGCCTAGTTACTAAGTAGGCCAAGCTGAGAAATCTCAGGATGTGTCTTGAGCAAAAAATTGATGATATATAGCTTTGAGAGAAGATATTTCAGGATAAAACAGTTTGCCTTTACCTAGCTGTTCATGTGAAAAACAAACAACAAACTGGTTGGTGGGTGACTTGTGGGTGATTATAGTACATTTTTTGGGCGAATATAGGTTTCACATGAACCTCCTTTTTGGATTTTGGATCTAAAAGTCAGTGTGTGGTTTTGGAGAAAAAACAGGTTCACCAACTGGGCAGGAAAACCATCATCTAGTTTCTGAAAAACACATGTTGTAAGGCGTTCTCCAAATTAATGAGGAAGTTTGATGCCCCATAAATATAAGGGTTAAAGGAAGGTGGTGACATTTTTTCAAGAACGTTTGAAAATCACAAAGTGTTTTCTCAAATTTTGATATGATATATACACCTTGGTTTGGGACCCCACTCGCCATATGTTTTTTTAATTTCGGATATGTTTCCCTGAGTGAGTATTTACGCTCATTCTTTCACATGTTTAATACAAATACTTTTGGAGTACCGAAAGTATATGAATATATATATTTTTAACTCAACCTTTTTAAACCCGTTTCCATTTCCGGAAACCTTTGGTTTGGGCCTGCGGTGGTTGGGCTGCCTGCGGGGCAGATGGCGTCGATGCGTGTTTTTTTTGGTGAAAAGGGATCCGAAAAAATTTTTTCAATGGATATATCGCATTAGAACAATGGAAAAAATCTGCAGGTTTCCAAAGCAGGGTTTTGCTCCTAAACTCATGTATACATATAATCAAAAAGCATGTGTTGGAACCACTCATCCTAAAAAGATTCTTTGGAAAGTTGCAGATTTGTTCCCTTGTTCCGGGCTGTACCAGGGTCATCTCTCAAAGTTGGTATGAAGGGTTCAGAAGGTGGCATTCCATCTTTTTTCATATACCCCAAAAAATCGGAAACATCAACAATGGGAAGGTGTTTCACATTCTGTCCTTTGAATTTGGGCAGGGAATCCTTTAAGTGGGATGCCATCTTTTGAAGAAGTTGGTGGGTATTTTTTTATCCCCTATCTCCCAGAATCGGCATGGTGGATTTTGGATTGCTTCGGCCATGTTCTTTGACTTTGGTTTTTTGCATGAAACTGGATGGCATGTGTTGAACAAATTGGTGGATCATAGATTTATATAAACCCCCCTGTTTTCCAGAATCGGAACGGTGGAGTTTTCAGGGTATATTGATAATGCCCTTTGGATGTATATCGGTTTATGTGTGATATTGTTCTTTGGAAAGATGAAGCGTATATTGAAATATCAACCCCTATTTCCCATTATCGGCACGGTGGATTTTGAATGGTACTGACTTTGCCCTTTAGATTTGGGGCATGGAATCCTGGGAGTGTGATATCTTTCTTTGGAACAAATTGGGACATCAATATACATACTTGGATGGCCACCCTATAAGTAGGTTATAAACCGAGTTATAAGTGGAATATGTAGGGTTAGGCCCCTTATAACTGGGGTTATAACCTATACTTACTAAGTGGGATGGCCCCGCAAGTATGTATATATACCTCCAGTTCCCAGCATCGGCGTGGTGATATACCTTTTTTTTACTGGTGGATGTACCCCTATTTCCCACCATCGGCATGGTGGAGTTTGGTTTGCTCCAGTCATGTCCTTTTAGTTTGGGGCATGGGTTTATATGGGATATCTAATCCCCATTTCCCAGTATCGGCACGATGTGCTCTGGCTGGGTTCGACTTTGTATGTTTTCCAGTTGTTTCGGAAAAAATGACCTTAAAAAAACATATACACAATGTGATGAAGAGATCACACCAGTCCCATATTCCAACAACCAGAGAGGCTTATATAGTTCTAACCAGTCCATGCCAATCCATCATCTACAATTGTGAGAGAGAAAAAAAACAGGTTATATGTCCTAAAGGCTTTGGGGTTTGGAACAAAAAACCCATGGTTGTATATACCACATCATTGCATTTCAACTTCTTGGGGAATTCTATCATCACAACCTGTCCCAAAATGCAATGTTTAGTTCTAATGCGGCGAGCGTAAACCCAGCCGAGGCGAGCATTAACCCAGCCAAACAAATGCTATTTGTTTTTTTCAATTCCAGCAAGTGTTCGGGACAACATCGATTCTATCTCCATGTTTTACATGGATGCAGGTTTCACGGATACATGTCAATTCACAGAACCCCTTCTCTTGTGTTTTTTCAAATTTGTTGTGTCCGAGGGGTTTCCAAATTTCAACATAAGAAAAGTGGTTTTCACCCACTTTTGCAAAAAAAAACTGCAGTGCAAACTGTTGACGTCCCATTGAAATCTACCAGTAGAACATCTTTTGATGAACACCGGCCACCATCAGAAAAACGAGCTTGCAATGATACTGCAACATCATCCGTTGGGTTTCCTAACAATACCCGTAGAGTAGAAACCATTTCATCACTGGCTTGGCCAGGAGAAAGAAGCCCTGGTTCAATCACAAAATTTCTGGACACTACATCTTGTAGGTCCTCCCTCAAAGAGTCCATAAGAACTGATTTTTCCCAAGCTGACCATGTATTAGTCGACTGACTGGAGAATTTTTTCACAGTCTTATGTTTTCGCTCATGCGTGAAACATGAACATAAAACTTGGTGTGATTGGTACATCAAACCTGAATGGATCGTCATATGGTGTTTTGGGAGCCAACGCTCCAATCCATAAGAATCTTGATATGATCGAAGGTGCTTAAGGATTGCATTCTGCAATTCCGAGGCTCTAGTGGTTTGCTTTTTGACATTTGCCAGCAAATCCAGTACTCTACAAATATTGAGATACGATTGAACAGCTGGTTCAATTGCAGAGATCTCGCCAGAATGTTTCAGTCTGATCATCACAAAACGTAAGACTGAATAAATTGAAAGTGCCTCACTGGCACTGCACTTGATCGACTCACTGTCTTTCTTTTTCTGAAAAATGTTTTGGCCGGTCATCGACCTGGATGAAACTGATTTGGGAAAAACAAACTCCTGGAGCATAGTATGCAACCTTTCTTGTTTGATGTTGCATTTTTTCAATTGGTCTAGAAGAAGTCCTACTTCCAACTGCCATATTCCGGAGGATATGTAGCAGTGCATCCAATCAAACATTAGGACGTCACAAGGTTTCAGATCCAAAAAACGATCCAACAAAAGTCCAGTTTCTGAGAGGTTAAACCCAGTGTACTGCTGCATCCGTCCAAACCTTTCTGCCGACACATTGTCCTTGTTTTCCTGCAAGTACCGTAAAGTCTTTTGAATTGATTCGTTGGTTTCGAACTTTATCAGGCTCAGGTCAAGGGTAGTCGATGGGATAAAGAACCCCGATGATTCCATTTCTAAGAGTTCACATTTGTGGTCAAGAACATTTTGACAAAGGGGGCAAAGTTTGGTGCCCGCTGCACCCTTCATCTCTATCATCTCTTTAAGTGCCCCCTCGTCACCTAGGAGTACGCTGAGTTGGGAAAAGATAACTATCCCACATGGTCCCAGGTGTATACCCATTCGTGCATCGTAGGGCTTATAGAAAAGTCCCATTGCGACCTTGCAGTACTCACTCATACCACCAGGAAGGCGTTTCACCAAGTTGCTTCGGGCTACCCCCAGGATCATCCAGTGTGTCTCAATTCCCAGTGCTGCGATGCCACTTTGTTTGAATGCCCAATAAAGGACCTATACCAAAAAAAAGTGGTTTAATTGGAAAATCCAGAGCTAGGAACCGTTTTGAATTTGTAGCAGTAACCCTTCAAATTGGACAAGCAGTTGATACCAACATATGCAAAAAAAACTGCAGATTGATCTTTTTGTTTGATAAACAACATTCCCACCTGGCACTTTCGCTTGTTGTCATGACGAAGAACGTTGCCAGCGCTAACCTCGTCCCCGTAGAGGATGATATCCCATCTATGTGCTTGGCTGGACCCCTCAAGCCCATGCCGCTTTGTAAGGAACTTGGAATACTCTTCAGAAACATTGCAGTAGTGCCATAGCAATGCCCATGGGTTTACAAAGGGGAAACTAAAGGTTGTTTCCTTTTCCTTTTTGGTGGCAGGAAGCTTCAAAGCTATATCGATCATCAATTTGCCATATGGCGTCTCAAAGTTTACAGCATCTTCTCTCGCTCGTTTGATGCCTCGGCGAGAGCTCAACGTTGTATCTGGGTCTTTCTTCAGTTCCTGAACGATATTAGCCAACGCACTTTGAGATACAAAACATCGCGTCAAACCTGCTAGTGTAGACATGGGCTTAAGCGAGCTCTAAAGGCCCAGCTTAGCGAGCAAAATGCCCAGCTATAATGAAAGAAGTTGTTAGGTACTATGCGTACATGTTTGTCCCAAGAATAATGATACACCAATCCAATTGCAAATGTTGATCCAATATGTCTTCCAAAGAGTGGAACTGATGAACTGAATGTTTGGTTCATTCGACTAATTGCAAAATTGGATTCAGCATCGTTTGAGGCCTATCTCAAACACAGCGGTGAAGACACGCAAACATGTACAGCATGAATGCATGAGTTCACCCAGATGCATCTCACAAAGAAGAACTTATGTTTGAAAGGTTGGTATTGATCCTTTAGAAATCACAACGTTGGACAGAAAAGACACCAACTGTATGCAGTGCAAAGTATGGCACTTGTTTTTTTTTGACACATACACCACCGTCACCATTCAGCCTCAACTCTCGTCACTGCATGGACGAAAAACCAAATATATAGCATAGCTATATGCATTTGTGCGCAAACACATGTCCAGCAACAATGCCAAAAGATTGAAACAACAAAGAACTTGTTTTGAAACACTTTGGTGTGATGAGCAATTTTTTTGGATGATCTTGAATGTGTATCATATAGTTCTCTTTGGTGGAAATATCATAGCAGTTTAAGTTCAATGATCTTTGTCCAAACCAAAAAAATCCCAAACAGTTGCTGGTCCTGCATGCGCCCCAACAAACCCTTGGCTGCAAATGGTTGCCCTGCTACTTATTTCCATCTTCAATCATTTGAAGAGCTTTCCTAAAACTAGATACTTCGTCTCCTCGCCACAAGATCTTACGATCGCAACGATCGGAGGCCTTGATGAAAACACGCCAGGATCCTGTTCGATCTGAACGATGCACTTTACCACCTTTCCAGTGGAAAGTACCTTCACCTGACTTGGGGGGATTAGGATATTTTGTTTTGCTTCCAGATCCCCCCTTAGGAACTGATGATTCAGATTTGATGGGCTTGTTACTCTTCTTCTTGGGGGCACAGGAAGGTCGTTTCATAGAGGTGGAAGAAGTTACCTTGGTCTCCTTCTTAGCGGCTTTCTTCTTGTCCTGGGCTTCCTGTAAGATCTTAACCACTTCCTTGGGATTCTTATTGGTTGGTTTTGCATCGTTCTCACCCAAATCAAACAATGCGGTCCCCTCTACTTGGCTGTTTTGGGCAGCTTGTTGGGTATCTTTGGAAACCACCTCACTTTCGGATTGAACTGGCATCTCTGTCTTGGGGGCTTTGGATATAGGCCCATCTTCCAAAGCTAGAGGGGCCACTGCAGATTCTCCTGGAGGAGGAGCTGACTGAGCATTCGTCAATGCCTTTTGTTTCCTCTTGTCCCGGAAAACTTGCAAGTTCTCAAGCCCCCCACCACCTGCACAACCACCCATCATATTCATGCACATGTTCATGCACATGTTCATCAACATGGTTTGTTGGTTTCCATTCTGTTCATCCAATCCACAACTACTGGACCCTCTTACCAATGTATTGGTTCTTCGGCAAGCCACACCATGAGAACCAACCCCCGCCGAAGCAATACCTTGGTCAATCTTGTTGGGTTTCTCATCAGCGTAGGCAGCATCAAACAAAGGTTCTGGCAAAAGGTCTGGTGATGCAGGAAAGGTCGTGAGGAACACTGGAGGTGGGTCACTATGTTTGACTTTCTGTTTCATTTGACCCTTGAACTCACGAACAAGGTGGAACCTAGCTTCAGGGCTTTTGCTTTGCATCCCCAGGTCCAACCCACTGGCAACAATGTGCTGCACTGTTGTTTCGGAAGGTAAATGTAAACCCAACTGGTAACAACGACTTACCATGGTTTGAATCTTCACTGCATTCAATGCATCAGGATTCTTCAAGGTCTCTAAGTCACTCGGGGTCAGAAAACATGCAATGCCTTTCAATGTTTGAGAGGGCCTCCTACCCCTGGGTGAAGGATTGGAAGAATCACCATGAACGCCAGCCACCACCTCAGTCAAAACTCCACCTAGGTGTTCTTTCTGATTGTTGCCCCATGGACCCTGTGCAATGAGCTGGCTTAACTCGCCAGCTGATGCAATGTCCACTGCTGTGCCAGCACGCTTCATCACCTGCATGAACTGCTTGCACTGAGCGTCGAGCAAATTTCCCATGCTTTCCCTGCTCAAAATCTTGGCCTGTCCCTCCAGAAATTGGTTCACTTTCTCGAGTTCCTTGACCAACCAAGACATGTGGGCTTGATACTACAGGGGATCAATTACACACTGAACCTCTGAATCGTCCTGAGCAGAAAGGAGCATTGCACATGTTTATACATCATATAGGTCAGCGATCAAGAGACCAGCTGGGCGAGCCACAGGCCCAGCCAAAGAAAACTGTTGAGTGTACGATACTTGGAAATATTTGTTCTGGACATCACATGTACGATACTTGGACAATGCTTGCTCGCTAAACAGCTGGGCAATACGTGCTCGCTAAAAAAAGCTGGGCAATACGTGCTCGCTAAAAGCTGGGCAATACGTGCTCGCTAAAAGCTGGGCAAATGAGAGATAGAGAGATAGACTGAACTTCTTACATTCTATATAGATTGCACATTCTTGATGTGATCCAATGCATTCGGTGCAAGCCAACAGACTCTTTTGCGGAGACTCACGAGTTCCTGAATCCAGATCTTGCCATGTCCAAATTGAATTGGACGCTTCAAAAACACACCATCCCCCGTAGGCTGAACAAAGCAATGAAAACAACTATGTGGAAGCGGTTCACCTATGATATTATCCTTTATCAAAAGAGTTCACCCAATTATCATGGCCATTCTATAGGGATGGTGACACCCATGTATATATTGACTCACTTCTTGGAATCAAACACACAATCCTTCGATGACATGGGCCCCTCAACTTCTTCATCTGAAGAATCAGCATATTCTGAATCATCAGACAAATTCAAATTCTTGGACATCTTTGCCTTCTTTGTTGGAGGAGTGACATCCTTGCAATCTACGCAACGAGTCCTCATTGGACGGAACATCAAGCAGTTAGCATTGCGAGGTCCATCCAGCAACTTCATCACGCTAGCCAATGACGCCTTGTTCTCCATGATCAGGTGGCGTTTGGCCATGTCAAGAATAGTCTTCCTGGTCACCTTTTCCTTAGGAATGATGTGGTGACCAATCTTACTGTATGTATGATCTCACGGCACGCCAGTCCACACAGCCCCCAAATATGTTCTATTGGTAATGTTTCTGTCATGAAATTTCCAATTGAATCAACAGAAAAAACATACTGATGTAGGTGTTCAGCCTGTTGGATTTCCAAAATCAAAACGTTATAGATCTATAAACTTTTGTTGGGCCCCAAGACATGTAATGTAATCTAATGTAATGTAATGTAAAACGATGTAATGGAATGTAATGTAATGTAATGTAATGTAATGTAATGTATGTATGTATGTATGTATGTGTGTGTATGTGTGTATGTATGCATGCATGCACTTTGACATCAATAAAAAGAACGCTAAGGATCATAGGTGAAGAAGAATTTTGTAAACATAAGGCCCCGTGTGAATGAGGAAAAGAATTGAATCGCAACAACTGCTTTGTCGTCACTGTAAATGATCTCATGCTGCAAGATGGTCTCAGGTACATGGGGGTGCAGCAGCACCCCAAGGTATTTAGCGACATGGCAGTGCTTGTAAATGAAAAATGGCATGCCAAACAGCTCTCGTTCATGATCGAAGTTGTACTTCATGGCACCTCCTCCTATCACACCTTCCGATAGGAAAATAGGCGCCTTGTCTTTCACACGTGCGTTCTGTCCTTGGGGGGTGGTTCAATGGCAGGATTGCCGGTTGGCACCTTGAATGCTACTTAACATCAGGGGACTTTAGAAAGACAGACAAAAAAACACAAAGGGTTATCATGAGTTCAATCAACAAAGGGACCATGCCATAAAGGACGGAAATGCTTCCTGTGAATATCTTCTTCTTCCCTTGATTCCAGCCAAACCATCTCCATTGGCTTGCCATCATCAACTAGTGGTTTCGGATTCACATCCTTCATGGTCATCATGGTGAGGTATAGATCTACCTGTTCTACGCTTCCAGCCCTAATCACTGCGGGGAAACATCACATATATGGGATATACCTAGTGTCACTCTCACCTAGTGTAACTGCTTCAGACTTGAAACAAGTTTCTGAAATTGGTCAGATCTCACACCCAAAGTTTCCCATACATCCAACATCATCATTATGTTTTTGGCGAGCTTTTCAAATGCCCAGCCCTAGCGAGCATTGAAATGCCCAGCTATTTGACTTACAGCTTAGACCCTGGTACTAATTAAGCCACCTGCATCCCTGACACCATGATTCATCCAGAGCATCGGAGAAGGCAACAATTAACCACTATATATATATAACTAAAGAACCTCAGACATGTTAAATCCCTTGGATCCCTATAGCATGAACACTTTACCCATGTTGAATGAATGATCTAAAAATCACACATAGGATGTGTACCCTGAATCATTGGAGAAGATAGTGGTACAGCATGATGAATTCAGAAGTTGAACCATGTTGAAGCCTTGGTATCTATACAGTATGAACCGGGTTCCCTGTTGGATGCCAGGCCCAAAACAAAAACACATAGATACATACTAGCATACCTTGAATCATTGGAGAACATGACATGTTGAAACCGTTGGGAACATGTGCAAAAACATATGTATAACCTGACCTGAATCGACCAAACCGTTTTCCTTCAGGATGTTCACACCCATCATGTAACCCCCGGAATTATATACGAAAGGTGGTTGATTCATTTGGCATAGATATACTCATGGACCATGACCACTGAGGCAGAAAAACACACGATGTTTTTGTTTGGTTCTCGAACAGCATCTTTGGTGATTTGTGTTAGTCCTTTATCAGTGGATTGGAATTTGTACCGATTGTTTTTTTCTCCATGGTTTTTGGGGTGCGATGAAAGGTGTTAAAACCACTGGAAGCCCCATCATAAACACACGATATTTTCTATGGGGGACCACTTGTACCATTCAAATCTGAAAACAGAACATCTCATCCGGTTCTCCCATTTCCCACGGACCCCGCCAATCCTCAACCATTATCATTTGATTTTTTGCACCATTCGTTCAGGTCGAGCAATGCTTGCTCATAGATCTCACGACACGCCAGTCCACACAGCCACTAAATATGTTCTATTGGTCATGGTTTTTTGATGAAATTTCCATTTGGATCAAGAGAAAAAATGTTGATGTAGGTGTTCAACCATTTGGACCTCCAAAATCAAAACTTTATAGATCTATAAACTTTTTTCAGGGGACGTGACAAAACTTTATAGATCTATAAACTTTTGTTTGGGGTCCCAGCAAAACTTTATAGATCTATAAACTTTTTTCAGGGGACGTGACAAAACTTTATAGATCTATAAACTTTTGTTTGGGGTCCCAACAAAACTTTATAGATCTATAAACTTTTGTCAGGGGACCACAAAAAAGTTTATAGATCTATAAACTTTTGTTTGGGGACCAAACCTTGCTAGATAGACCTGTAAACATTGGATTTGTTGATTATTTTCGATACAGTCCCAGACAAAACGGTTTGATACCTGAAAAAAAACAAACCATCATTGACAAATGTCAGATTTCATTTTGCCTTCCAATGCATTTAAACGCTGAGACCGTTCCACTGTTTTGGTCATCTGGTAAAGATGAAAATGCAATGGGGGAAAGGTCCCGAGTGAATCTTTTTGCAATATTACAATATCAGAATGCATACAAAGCCCATTTCAGATGACCGCAAGCAGACCGGTAGATACTATATGTCATGTTGACCACCACCAACAGAACAACATCAGGATTAAACACAACTGCGATGAACCAATTGGAAACTGTACAAGGTACACGGATATTGCGGAGCGAGCTTCTGAAATAGGGCATGTAAAACCATCTTGACATCTTTGGACCTTAAACCTTTGAACACATGATTGTTCACATGAACTTGGACCCCTTAATACACAACATTTCACACATGATATTTGAAAATATATGAAATTTTTGTGTCAAGCATTTAGCCCGCACCGCATGGTGAACCTAAAGTCCTAGATTGCCCAGGGTTCCTACCTGCAGAGCCATCGGGCAACACACCCCATGAAGACTAAATGATGCAGGTAGCAACAACTTGTTTATCTAAATTCTAGATCATAATACCATCCTGCATTGCCTACTGCCCTGCAGAGACAAAACTTCTGGCACAGCTTGCCATTCCGCCATTCCAGTTCACCGTGAAAATCCCGATTCCACTTTCAGCTCATGGTTTCAGACGATTATGAAGGCATCAAAAGCAGGGCCCCCTGAGAACTTGTTGCTAATTCATTTCCTTTATCTATCATTGAGGGATCTCACTGGTGAATTGCTCACTTATTATTTGGTCTTGTGAATATCTTCAAGTTAGATGTAGTAATGGATGCTTGGGCCATGACAAATTGATTTTTGAAGCAAACACTGACATTTCTTTTGAAAAGACTTTGCATGTGCCCTTCATGCACCCATCTTCCCACACCATGCTGCAAAACCGCATGCAACAAGGTCTGTGCCCATGTAAACTCGCCAGCTTGTGGTTGTGAAGTTGGTGGTAGCTAGAGGTTGAATCTTTTCGAAAAAAAACAACACTAGAGTTGATGTAGCAGTCTTTGTCTTGGCTACTGTAAATTTGAAAAGATTTGTTCTTTGGTGTTTTCTTCACATACAATCCTATAATCATCCACCATCTTTTCACTTCTTGACCACCAACGTCTCAACCACACTACTGAGTTTGGATGCGACATCCAATGCTTTGTCGATCTGTTGCTCCCTTCTAGCAAGAACGCCCCCGCGAGTCCTCGATCTTGTTCTGCCTTGTTGGATCCTCAGTTGCAACGGCGAGCATAAACCCAGCCGAGGTGGCGAGCATCAACCCAGCCAAACAAGATCAAATCAACTGGAATTACAAGCTTTTGCGTCTAGTATCGAGCAATGACAGAAGCACCATTTGATGAACTACTTCGATACCTCTTCTCCCTTCACCCAAAAAATAAGCAAGCAGTCAAGACAACTCCTCAATCCAGCCAATATATTGACTAAATGTGAGATTTTATCTTATGACCTATATTTTTTTTAATAAAAATATCTATACACATGAATCTTGACTGCATGTCTCTTGCCTTGCACCCAACACATTGCCAAGTGTCTCCTTCTCTTGGCCCCAAGAATCGACGTACTTGCCTTTGGAGTAGTAGCCATGTCCAACAGGTCGACCACGGGACTGATAGCCTTTCCCATACCTTATAGCAGCTCTGGGAATACATGAAGGTCTACATCGTAGGAAAGACAGAATGAATTGACAAACATATTGCTGTATCATCTTCATACTCCAAAGTAAAGAAGACCATATATATATATACTCCCTCTGAACATCAGTCTAGGTACTCCTGTTTTGGTGGATGTCTCTGAGACCATTCTTGCTTGGCATGCCATGACTTGTCATCTTTGGAATACCATGATTTCCCATCGTTGGCATGCCATGACTTCTCATCGTTGTTAGACCAAGATTTGCTCCACCAGTTGCCACCCCAGGACTTGTCACCCTTGGAACTAGATGAAGTTTCTCCCACTGGTTCTGCTTTAACAGTGGTTTCCGAATCATCCCAGTTCCATGTGCCATGAGAACCATCCCAGCCCTCATGTTCCCAGCCCCACTCATCACCCCATGGCTGCTCTTCCTCCTCCTCTTCCTTCACATCCTGGCGCTCCACCGCCCCATCCTCCCCCTCCTCCTCCACATCCACATATGGGTCACTGGTGGCTGCCTGCTCGTCCATGGCTGCAACGACAAAGTTTAGGTGATGGTGAAAACAAACACGTTGCAAACTAACATTGTAGGTATATAAGTATTCTTTCAGGTCTACAGTGCATGGAGATGCATATTTGGTACCTGCTCCTCTCGTCAATGGCTGTTTGAAGTGAAAACAAATGCATGAACATGATTGAATCTAATTGACGAAGCTATTGTCTTGAAGCTTTACTGCTAGTGCTGTTCACCTGATCAGTCACTCATCCTGAAACTCACCTGGATCCATTGCATCACGAGAAAAATGCTCATGCGTTTGGTCTTGATGGTCGATGCTTCAAGAAACAGTCATGTGTGTTCACAACAAAGAAATACGTTCAGAGGCCCATGTTCCAACATTGACGTTCAATGGATCCAAACAAACACAGTACCATGTGTTGACTTTCAAAAAACCCAAGCGCAATCACGTATGAAGCTGAAAAAAACCATTCAATGAACATCATTACATATCATTACTATATAAAAAGACATGTCTAGATGTTCACCCAAATGGCATTGGCTGGGCATGTTTGCTCGCCACAAGCTGGGCAGACTGCTCGCTATATATGCCAAATGAAACCATGTTTACATATGAATCGGTCTTGGGAGAAAACACCTTTGCAATTCCAAGTGATGAACTGATGACAGTGCAGTTGGGATGCAGCCAACACGGCAGCTTTCTATTTTCCTGTAATTGACCCCTGTGAAATTGTAGAAATGATCCACGCAGCTTGCAAAAGGTTCCCAGAAAACAACACTCACATGTTCATTGATCTTTTTCAATCTAGACCTTAAGAAAAAACATTAATATGACATTCAAGTTGCTTTTCTTGGAACCATCAAACTGTTTCTGAGATTCTGAATTGCTGGACACGCCACCACGCAGCTTGCACAAGGTTCCCCAGAAACAATGCTCACATAGTTATTGATCTTGATCAACCTATAAAGATCAACACAAAATACAATACAGGGGCTATTCAACCCATTTTTCTTGGAACCATCAAACTGCATCTAAACTGCTCCAATGATTTCAATGGGAGTAGAAATGACCGTATCTATTCAGATCCAGTAGTAGTCTGAGTCTCATTGCTTTCAGAATGCTCTAGATCGCCCGATGTACCCCTCGTCTTCCTTCTCGAAGCCCTCCCCCTGCTGTTGATGCTCTCTAGAATGCCCATTCTGATGTGTTCCAGAATGCAATCTGATAAACTCACCCATAGATCCGTGGATTTGACTCCCCACAACACTTTGATGGGTGTGGCCTCAAAGTTAGCTGACCCAAAGCTCACCTGTGGCAATGTAATGGTAACTACAGGTGGTGCTAAGTCTTTGTCTTTGTGAGTAATGCGGCGTTTGCAAACTGCACTGGTGCCCTCATCATCCATGGTTGCTTCTTTCACAGCCTCCTTGCTAGCCTCATTTCGTAGAAGTACTAAGTCGTCAAAGAATTTGCAGTTGATGCTTGACATGTTCACCCTCTTGAGATCTAAGGCTTTCCCTGTGACAAACTTGGTGAAATCTCGATTCCATTTATCCAACTGGATGAAGTGTTCTCCTTGAACCTCCTGTGTTGAAGGAGACCAGAAGGTTTTGCCCATGCAATCATTGGTCACCACAAACCTTTGTTCGACTACCGCATTAGAAAGAGCCATGACTTGTAGCGAGCACTGTGCCCAGCTATGCGAGCAAAGTTGCCCAGCACTACTATTTAATCTACGATCTATGAGCCCAATCTACCAATAGGTTTACAGTATGCAAACATCAATCATGCAAAAAGTCTCAGAGACTTCTAGATGCACCCACCTGTACCATAAAGAAAATGCCAACTCAACCCACAAACTCATGTTGTGTTGCAAAAAAACATTCAACCATCGAAAGCTGAGACCCACAGACTCATGTTGTGTTGCAAAAAAAAACAATCAACCATCGAAAGCTGAGACCCACAGACTCATGTTCTTTGTTGCACAAAAAAAACGGACTCATGTTCTTTGTTGCAAAACAAACATGCAAACTTCGAACGCTGAGGTTTTGTTTTTGCACACCATCGCCGATATACGACATCAAGTCTTTAAAAACACCCATCAGCCCCACACGGCCAACACATCCCAAGCAACTTAATCAAGCCTTCACAATCAAGGCAGTGTGCTTGTGACTGGGTTCTGAAGGAATCTGACTATAGCTACGGAGGAAACAGGTGAAGACAACAATGATGGTATTTACATCACTTTACTGTTTCACACAAAATGAACAAATATTTTCACAAGGAACAATCCTCAATTCAGATTCGTTACTCTCAAAAGCTTCTAGTATCTACTCATGACCTTTTGCACGTCTGCGTTTCCTCGCAGGTGCTTCTGGCTCATCCTCTGGATGTGCCACCAACTCTTCTACTTCAACAAATCGAGTCGCCTTCTCTTTGTAAACAACCAACCGTTCACCAGCTTTCACAGGCTTGGGATTGGACATGATTGGGATCTTGATTGGCAACGCAGCAAACTTGGAACGAACCCCTGAGATTTTGTATTCTTCCAAATTGGGGGGTGCAATCTGCATGTTGCATTCTTCTAATACGTCACTAGTGGTAACGAAGAAAAATGGGTTGATCACCCCAGAGCTTTTTGCACTGGGTGCAATGGTCCATGGCAACAAATAGAATTTCAAATCCTGATGCAAGGTTCCCAAAGGAACGCCACTGACCGGGTAATCATTCTCTGTGGCACAAATCTTGGTTGTCTGTGGCACTAGTTGGATTTCACCTTTCTTGAACGCTCTATTTGCTTTCACATATTTGGTAGGCTTGTTGACTACTAGCAACCCCTCCGCAACCGTACGTAGAGTAAGACTGTCAACTGCCAGATGCAAAGCCAATAGGATCTGTGATTTGATGATCTGGGTCACCCATTCGGTTTGGCTACATGGTTGCATCTTCCAGTGCTCTTGGATAGGCTCGTCATCTTTCTTTGGGGTAAATTTTGCCCATTCCTTTTTGATAAAAGACATATAACTGATTTGGGCTCTGCCAGACGCATGTCCTTCATCAATCTTGAGAACGACCATGTCCTTTTCAAAAGACTCTATCGATCCCACAACTTTGTCCGCTTTTCTGCAGACATGAGACCCAATGGTGAAGCCCATTTCCTCCACCAACTGCCTTGACCTTCCCACCAAGTTGCCATCACCATCATATTTCCTCATCCTTGGTCAGGAAAGTGTGTTATGGATATATGCAAGTGTGTTATAGACACAGCGAGCTCCTTGTGGAGCCCAGCTAGGCGAGCCAAAGGCCCAGCCACAGAAACCAACATGTGTGATAATGATCCTATGCTATATGACTCGAAATCACATGTACGATAGCTGGGCAATGCTTGCTCGCTAAAAGAAGAACAAAACCTGCTCGCTAACAGCTGGGCAATACGTGCTCGCTAAAGCTGGGCATAAGAAACTCATGGGAGATACAATAAACAAACCTGGAATCTATCTATGAGTCAAGGATCACAGTCGAGTTGGCAGGGGTTGATTCACTGGAAGCTTCATGGGGAGCACTAGGTGCAAAGCCCGACCACTTTGTTGAAAGACAAGGGCCTCCTGAACCTTCAATTTCCTGTAGCTTCACCTGTAAAGCCTCTTCGATTGACTTGTGTGACCCCTTTTTGTCCATCAAAACTTTGATGGCCTCATGTTCCCATTGGAAAATCAGATCCATGAACTCATTGGCTAGCCCCTGGGTTTTGACTAGATCCCTAATCTCGCAAAAGAGCTCTTCAGCCAATTTCAGGGCACCCATCATTGAAGCACTGAACAACTTCCTGATGCATGCTTGACCAATGAACTTCTCATCACTGATGTAGCAAAGGCGAATGAGAGCATGCCGCACCCTAACTATGCTTTGATGCTGTTTGTAGTCAGAACTGAGGGCATCCCACATAGCTGGACCTAACATCCTTTGGCTACTGGTTTGGTTTCTCACATATGACTCGGTTTCCTGCAGCAAACTAGCATCCTCGCCCCCTCCATACTTCATCGTGAAAACAAACAAGAATGGCCCTGAGGAAGCACAAGCTGGTCGGGAACGTAAGACTGTCTCTTTCATGTCTGTGTATGTGAGATGGCTTCCAGAATGCTTTGTAAGGTTGTGGATTCTCCTAGCAAGTTGTAACTCACCCTCTTTCCTTTGAAGCTGGCCACCTGTGTTGGCACTCTCCTGAATAAGTTGTGCCAGGGAAGGGTATTGGGTCATGACCTGGCCTGCGATGATCACCCAAGAAAGTCCGTTTTGGACAGCACCATAAAATTCGGGGTCGTGTAACTTCAAAGTCTCTGGGGACAAAAACCCATTCACAACCACAGGCCCTGCGGACTCATGCTTGACACTAGCCTTGAAGCAACGAATGGCTTGGTTGAGATGGCTAGCCCCCAAGCTTCCATACTTCACAGTGGTGCGTTCTACTGGTGATAGTGGGGTTGGAGTATGCATGGATGCCTTCTGCAAATCATCGTTGAACTTCCAAACTCTGTTGGCTTCCTTAGATGTTTTCATTGAAAGAATTCTCCAAAAACTTGAATGACACTTTGGGGATTTCAATGAATGGAGAAAAGAACCCAACAATGCAATATAAATATATAGATTGTAAACAAGCCTAGTTTCTGATTCGCTCAGTTCACATGCTATCGGTTTTGGTAAGGACCCATCATATCCAACTGCCAAGATATCATCCAGTAACATGTGCACATCAGCAGGGCTGCAACCAAACCCGTCTCGGTTCATGTAGTGAACATGAACGAAGGTGCTTTGAATGGTTTGCTCCCAAGCCAAACCTTCTTTCCTCAGGAACTTGGACGTTTTGCAGTAAAAGTGTATGGGTTGGGTTGGTACATATGTTTCATAAGTGAGAAAGAAAAGTCAGAAACTAACCTCACAACAATCCCACATAGGAAAAATTTCTCTATATAGTCTAAATGAGCTGTGGCTCATGAGAAGCTGCAAAAGACTGGTCACATGCCGAACCGTCCCTGATTCTTGGGCTCGATCTATGATGACTTGGATCTTCCCCTTCAACTCTGGGTTGAGTGCCATGTCCCCTTTATGGCAGCTCCACAAGATCTGATCCAAAAGAACTGTGGTGTTCCAACATAATTGAATTTAAAATCTAGACCAAGTCTCATCAGAAAAGCCCTGCAAACATCCAAAAGCTGTCAATAAACGCTGGAGGTGTCGAAAACACGTATATGGTGAAAATAAGCTCATGGAATTTTGCATCAAATACATTGTGGTTTGTATAAACGCACAGAAAAACTCGTGTTCTTTTCATAAACCTGAAGAAACATAAGCAGACACATGTGCTCAAGACATTTTTTTCTGACCTCAACCGCACTTTGCATCATGTCTATTGATCATTGATCTGATCAACCAAATTTCACACAAATTTCAAAGCCATGGTGAAAACCACGGACTATACATATAGTACATGACTGCACCTATATCAAAATTCAGTCGCTGACTTCATCTCTATGTTTTTTCATGCTAGTACGCCAACTGAAAACTGCAGATTCCCACGCACGTTTGCCAGACAAATAAATATCAGGCGTGTCAGGTTCATCATCCTGCTTCTGAGCTTTGTATACTGCATAGACCGGCTGAAGCTTCATCAAGTCTAAGAGACGCTGTCTCTTAGATCTCCGCAATGCAGAAGCCAAGGAAATCTCAACAGGGAGCCCCTCCATAGCTTTCAGACAACCTTATAAGAGACTTTAAGCCAAATCTTACTGTGCGAGCATATAAGTTTTCCATGCCCAGCAACGGCGAGCTCTATAGCCCAGCCAAACCAAGTGCACAAAACAATGGTGAAAATAAACCTTGTTCCCTTGTTTGGGTTGTTTGGGTTGTTTGGGTTGTTTGTGGGGTCCCCTTAAAATTTTTCCCATAAAAGAAATCCCCATAAAAAAAATCCCCATAAAAAGAATCGCCAAGGTGGGTTGTTTGTGGGGTCCCCTCAAATTTTCCCCATAAAGCAAATCACCATAAAAAAAATCACCAAGGTATACCTTTAATATATGCAACCATGAACATTATCAAAACCCCAGACTCATGGAAAAAAAATTGACGCATGTATTTATATATATATATATATAACATCCTGGAGTAGATAGAATATGGAATTGAAGTACCCCCAAAATGAAATGAATCTAAAATAATCTAAAAATTGAAATTGTACCATATTCTGTCTACTCCAGGATGGTTATATGTTGACCCCATGATCATGGAGATTCTGGTGTTTTTTTTGGAACTCCTCACTTAATCAACTTACAATTCTTTAGCTATACCATACCGATATCGGAAAAAAGTTAACCAAGCCAATATGTCAGTACATAAACTTTAAAAAACCCAATTTGGGTCACATACGGGAACCCAATTCACACCCCACAACCCAGTCGGGCATGGCCCGGCCTGCAAGAGGCATGGCCCATGCTGGCAATGCTGGCTGCCAAAAAACCTTTTTTCAAAACCTGTATATACATATATGCATTGCGGTGCGGAGATATGTTGTTTTAATCAAATCAGGTATGATACATAAATCAGATGTGATACATGCGTTTTTCAAAAAAATATATACATCCAGCTTGAGACTATGTATTTTGGATTTGATCCAAATTTGAGCTCATGGGTGAGGGAATCCCTTATTGTTTTTTGTTTTGTGTTTGGAACCGCCAGAACCACCAAAAAACCTTCCAAAAAACCGCCAGAACCACCAAAAAACATTCCAAAACCAGAACCCTCAAAACATCCATTTTTCTTTTCCACAACCTTCACAAAAAAGATTCGGGAACATTTCCTTTTTGGAACCATCAAAAAAAGTGGAAACATATCCAAAACCCAATGGTGTTTAGATCACCTGAATAGAAACAGTTTACTCTTGACCTTTTTGGTGGATCATATGAAAATATGGTCAAAACACCCTTTCAAAGGATAGCTTACCCAAAAAATCACATGTCAAGTCAAAACACCCTTGAAAAACCTTTTATACCCCAAAGGTTTCACAACAATGGGACCAATATATCCAAAACCCACATGGTCTTTAGATTACCTGAAATCATTTTACTCAAGTTAAAGTGGCAAACC
The DNA here is from genome assembly GCA_000507305.1 of Breviolum minutum Mf 1.05b.01. Taxonomy (NCBI): domain Eukaryota; class Dinophyceae; order Suessiales; family Symbiodiniaceae; genus Breviolum; species Breviolum minutum. The sequence continues at coordinate 53,716 of DF239702.1, read as the reverse complement.
GTTCCTGGCAATAAAGTCCATGGAACGGTTTGACACAAGCATATATATATATATATACATATGCAAAATACGCTTTAAGAGCCCCAGTGGCAGAACACCTTTCGACCCACCAGCATCGGAAGGGCCACTGGGGAACTGAAGACTGGTCTGTTACTCCTTGTGTATTGCAATCTCTGGCCTACTTACTAAGTAGCCCGGGCCTAGTTACTATGTAGGCCGGGGCCTAGTTACTAAGTAGGCCGGGGCCTAGTTACTAAGTAGGCCTAGCCTACTTACTAAGTAGGCCAGGCCTACTTAGCTAAGTGAGCCAAATCACTTAGTAAGTCTGCCAAATGACATGGCATACTTACTGTAAGTGTGCCGCTAAGTGTGCCAACTACTTAGCATACATAGTAAGTACTTGGCCTAAGTCTGGCTACTTAGTAAGTAGACCATCCTGCTTGGCCTACTCAGCCAACTTATAACCTCACTTAGCAAAGTTATAACTGAAGTTAGCTCAAATACTAACTTGGACATGTGGGCCAACTACTTAGTAACAAGGCCGCCCACCCAAGTACCCAAAAGGACAGTCAAGATCTGGTTCAGCAGTGGTTGAATTCATCTTGCTAGGGAGATTGACAATGGTGAACTGTGGCAGCCAAGAGCATTACATTCAAGTGAAGCGCCGGACAGATTGTTGGATCTGAGTCTGACAGAAGCTGAGAGTCAACGCGTTGGCTTGGCACATGAGATGTATGATTGGACTTGCGAGACGTTCATGTCCTGCACAGTAATGGATGTCATGGCTTCCATTGAGAACCCACGCAGTTCATACTTCTGGCTCACATCATTCTACAAGAAACTCCTTGAGGCTTTAATTTACACCGTATGCACGTATATGCATGTATGGCCTAAGTGGACACGCATTGCAGCAAACTTCAAGAGCATAGAATCACTATCGTTGAGCTGTGACGGGCGTCATACACGCGCCAAGTGGGGCAAAACGTTTGGCAATGAAATGGGCGCAGAGGTATTTGCGACTTCGCTGGAAGCTCAATACCCACGGAGACTGCATAGCATTTGTTCATGTGGTGCTGCAACAACTACACTGACAGGGGCTCATGTTGGATCCAGAATCTTTACAAGCTGCAACTTCATGACCGCACCACAGAAGCCAAATTTCATGTTTGGATCTTGCAAAGCAATGCCGTGGTAACAGTATTTTGCCTGTTGGTGTGTGGATTAGCCCCCCAGCGTTTTAGGTCTCTTCGCAGCCATGGTGCATCTGAAGGTTGACGCTATGAATCCTTCGTCGCGACAACGCTTGAGGCTCGAAAGGCCAACGCTGCAGCCCGGGAGGCCGGTGTTACCGCCCACCACTTTGAACAGACGGAAGCTATTTCAAGTTTTCGCGGACTGGTTTTTTGAAGATGGCATTGTGCAATTTGGACGGCTTTACAGCGCTCGGCGCCCCTATATATGGGCACTATATCCGGAAGCCATCAATTCCCTTGTCCCTGAGAGAAAGCAGTGCTACGCAGGCACCTTCAAATGGTGTGGGATTACGCCTTTGCTTGGGTCAAAAGCTAGGCTCCGGTTCATCACTTGGAGTGTCTTTGCAGATCCTTTTGCCATTTTTGCCATTGTTAGCAACTTCATTGATTTGGGTTGGGTCCGGGAAGCAAGGACTTTAGCCTTGACATGGGGAGGTTTGCTCCAATGGTTGAAACACTTGGCGGTTGCGAAGCCTATGGCATCTTGACTGAGTGGTATTTGGGACCGATTGATGGCTTCAAACCAACAATCACAGCAATGGCTTTGCGCTGTCAATATGGAAAACCCGGAGAGGGTGGCGCTGCTGCGCCATTCATGCTCACTCATCTTGGCCTTGTCAACCAGAAAATGTATAGGAGCAAGGCGGCAGAAGGTTGACTCCTTGTTCATCGATAAGAAGTTCCGCGTTTTGAGTGGGATTGGAGATGCTTGGAGGTGTGCGCCGCTTAACCTCCATGCAAGGCGCCTGGGTAGGTGCCTGGAGCTGTGGGTAAACTTCTTCTTCTTTTTCTTCTTCTTCTGCACTGACAGGTGTGTGGGTGACGTTTGTGTTGTTTGTGTTTGGTGTGATTGATGCGAGGTGTCGCTGGATGCGGCCGGCTCTATGTTTCTGGTGTTTCTTGTGTTTCTTGCTGTCCGTTTTCTTGTCCTTTTTTGGTTTGTCCTTGGACTTACTGCGCTTGAGATGGACTTTGTGTGTCTTCTGGGTTCCTTGTAATGCCAACAATTGGTTTGATGCTTGTTGTGTTTGTAGTCTGTGTGCGCATGTTTGTCAGCGCGGTGTTGTCTACTTTGTTGTTGACCCTTGCCCTCCAATAGAGAGAGAGAGGGGTGGTCTCTTGCCACTCCCCTGCGTGAAAGTTCGGAATAGACTCAAAGATGGCATGGTGGCTACTGCCGCCTGTATGTTCGTAGTCTTCAACTGGTAAAAATTGCGAGGCTGATGGTTGTGACCCTAGATTCCTTCTTACCACTGCACGCCTGTCTTTTGAACTGGAAAGTTGAAAATTTGATCGCCCAAGTGAGTTCGAATTGTTTCTCCACATCATTGAGACGTTCAATGAACCAGTAAGGAAATTTACCGCATGAGAAGAATTTCAAGGGATGGGCCTGGTATGATCACAACAGCTTTTGATTGTCATTTGCAACGCGCCTTTAGTATCCTTTAGTTATTGAGTTATTGATTGAGAAACTGCAGTGCGGGTGTTGTCTGTGAGACTGCGCTGCGAGTACCGTTGACATAGCGTCCACATGAGATCTGCTGAAACTGCTCTGCTCAGAGCCACGGACTGGCAAATACTTATATCCTCCTGCCTGTTCCAGCTCTGCGTCTGGTAGGGGGAGACAAACATCCTTAAAGCACCGTTTCTGAGTAATCTGTACAGGGCACAGGGTATGTAGATGAGGGCGTGGCTTGCCCTCTTGTTCAACTGCCTCTAACTTCAAGGGGTTAGGGTAATCAATTCAGCTTGTGGGATTTCACAAAGCGGTTTTCCCCGAACTGGTTCCTACTTCGCTGTTTTGCCCAGGCTTTCTCGTTCAAGGTATGAAGAAGAAGATAATGATGATTCTGATGATGAAGATGAACGAGAAGGTTGAATCTTACAATGATGACGGGTGAGACCAATATTGGTATACTAAAGGAATGGGACAACTGACCTGGCTGTCAGGTGACCAAACTCTGAGGTTGAGTCATGGCGGAGCAACATGATATTAGTCCTTCCATGTCCTTCCTGTCCAAACTCTTTGATATGGGATGGGGGGTTTTCATGCCGGGTCAAGCCAGAGCTATTGGGCGTCAGGCCTACTGGCGGTATGGAGGGTATGGTCACGCACTGAATAGGGTCTCGGTAGATGGATGCCAAAACTTTCACTACGTGAGAGGACGCATGTGTGACTGAATAATTCTTTTTCGTTGCAGATCGGCCCAAAATAAACTTAAGGAAGCCAACAGCTTCCTTCCAAAAACAGGCCTCGACATCGTTCAACTGACTCCCATTTAGGATTTTTTCATGATGTGGGAGGGACTTTGCTGGAAGATAGCCCCCTGCTACTGCTTTAGGTCCGAAAAATTTGCCAGCATGCTGCGCAACTGAAAGTTTTGGGGACCTTCCCCCATGTTGTTTGCTTCAGCTTTTTGTTGTTACAAGAATCTAGCCATGGGTGGCCAATTTACAAGTGCTATCAGTGTCAGTACTACCAGCCTTAACTTGGTAAACATGATCTACTGATCGTGGGTCTTGGAGACAAGTTGTGATACATACACAATAGTCAAACTGGACACGATTCTCTTAAAACAAGTTGCATGTCGCAGGTTCATGGTTCATTTGAATACATGTGGACGCTACATGCTTTCAAGATCCTCAGCTCACCGCGTGGGTTCGTTGTTTTCACTGCCCAGGTGGTCTCTGCCTCCATCACTGCCCTCGAAGCTGCCGCGGATTTGGCCCCCCCTGATGCCTCCACCCTCCAGAAGGCGTGGGTTGGGATCTGTGCAGACAAGTCGAATTTCATGATAACTTAGAAAATGTCATAGAACAATGTCACATATTAAAAAATTGGAATCCTTGCATGTTTGAGCATCAGTTCTGTATGATGTCATTGTAGATTTTTCTTTGGCAAAATATGTGGTTTGTGAATCGTGATGCTGTGTCAGTGGGTTTTGCTGGCGCGAAGGTTGGCCGGGTCTGCGCAGCGGCTTTATCCAGTGGATCGGCGGGCACCCAAGACAAGTGCCCCAGCAAATCAATCATGGACAGGTCAGGAATCTAGGGAGGAATGACTCAGACACCATAAGAGATGCAATGCAGTTAACACCTTGAGCAATTGTACAAGACTTGGCAGGCGAGCAAAGTCATAAGTTTCAGTTCAAGGACCTTGCCAGAAAAGAAGATTTTGTCGCGACCCTTTGCCACCGGCGAAGTCCCAGGTCCACTTTGAACCAGTCGGCAGATGTCTTGGGGACGGTTTTGAGTACAGCTGCAACAGCCACGGCAGCAGCTCAGTTCTTAATAGCTGCTGGGGCGTTGTGGAATCTTATGGACCCTGAGGGTCAGTTGAGGGTCCTTTCATGTTTGATGCGTCATCGATGGCTTTGAGGTTGGGGCAATGCAATTGTTTAACATTAGACATTGGGATGAGTCCTTTTTTCCATTTTTGTTAGCCGGCGCCCAGCCTCCCGGATAGCAATCGCAATGGCATTGCTTAGGTGGTGACTGAGGATGCTGGTAATGCAATGCTCTCATGCCTGTTCATCATCGTGACTGCCAACAGTGATGGTGGAGGAGATGCTGTGGCATCTGCCTTTGTCACAGTATTCTGGCAGCAACGGGTGCAAACAAGGAAATTAATACCAAGGTAAATCGTGCCCACCCAGGGCAATCAAGGTCCAGTGGCCAACAGTCAAATCAATATATCTACAAGTAGTTTGCGGGCAGGCCGGAGGCGGAAGTTTCAGAAAGAAAAAAACTGCGAAAGTCGTGGCTTCTCCGGCATCTTCTATGCGCTAGCTGCTTCCCTCGGTGTCAGCGCAATCTTCGGTTTGTACGACATGGGAATTGAAGTCGTTGAACCACTTTCAGGGTGCCTTGCATTGCACCCTCCACGAAAAGTGACATTGCAACTTCACCAAATATTGCGCTTGCTACGAAGAGTGACAGTGCAACTTGACTTCTATTCTTTCCTTTTCTATCTATTTTGTCTTCTAGCGTTTTATTCTCCTATTCTTTGATTTTATTCTCCTATTCTTTGATGTTCTGTTCTTTTGCTCTTTTAGTCGTTTGATCTTCTAGTTTTCTATTCTTTTACTCTTCTACTCTTCTATTCCTGATCTCTTCTAGTCTTTTACTCTTCGATTTAAACTCCAGTAGCCTTTGCCCTTCTATTCTTTTACTCTATTCTTTTCTCCTTGTTTCCTTTTACTCTTCTTTTCTTTTACTCTGCTGTTTTTCTTTGCTCTGCGATGGCATGTATATGTCGGAAGTTTCTCAACTAAACTTCCTTTGACTATAACTACAATACCCTCTCTCCCCTCTCTCCTCCCTGTCTGCACGCCATGAAGCTGGATGGCGCAGCTTCCATGGTGTGGTTTGTGTTCAAGCCCTGAACGAAGTTACCTTATGGGCTTGCCTTATCATGATTTTGACCCCGGGAGTCAAACACAGGACCTGAAAGCGAGGTGGAAACCTTGCGGTTGACTCCAAGACACAGAACTCAACGAAAAACAGGTCCTGAAGATGACCAAACTGCATCAAAATTTTGGAGATGACCTGTCAGTTCAGCCTTGTAGTACCATGAATTGCTGGTTTGCATATTGGTCAATACCTGGCTGCCATCGAGTTGGCTCGACATGCAGCCTCTTATGAATTGAGGCGAAGGCAGTGGATTTGCTCTCCAAGTTGGGCCAGGTCCGCTGTCGCAGAGCTCAGTTGCTGCACAGTGAAGGATTTTTGGATCCAATAGCTTGATTGCAACCAGGTACAGTAAGCTTGGCTTAGGATCTTTTTCTTGTCCGAATCGCTGTTGGTAATTTGCAGGCATTACTTGAGTCCAATCAATCTGCCGATCTCCACTGAGATGCTCCATGATCTCGCTAGGTGATGTTGAACTCGGTCCCCACCAACGGCACCACAAAGCTGAGCTCGTTGGACGCCTTGGGCCGTGGCGTGGAAACAGAAGTGAAGAAGGGCAGCGCTGAAGCTGCAGCGCAGACACTCGCCCGGGTGTAAGGGGACATTGGAAACAGAGAAAAGTAGAAGACAACCGGAATTGCCATCTTATGCGGGGTCATGGGAAGTGGACAGGAGCAACGCTGGAAACCACTGCAAGTAAATACGATGATGAGAAAAGGTTTTGCTGGGGTTTATTGTACTTGCGTCGTTTTTTGGAAACCGGCAACTCAGTAGACCTACCACTTTGACCACCCTGACCAGGAATGGCATGTTGGCATCACTGGGAGCACGACGTCTGCAGGAGAATCCAACACAGCCAACATGTGCCTCGGTCACGCACAGTGCCGGCCTTGTTCGAGGATTTTCTTGCTAACTTTATGAATGTTAATTGATTATCAAGTTTTCAGCAAATGTGAGTATATATGGGAAAAGTATGTGTACAACATGCTCATACATATGTTTAAAAGACACATGCATATATGCGCCCAAAAATGTCGGTACATTGGGAGAGAGAGAGAGGCACGCGCGTACACATTCAATATTTCAGTATATTTCTGTAGGGTGCACTACGTGACCATGTATTCTGCAAAAGTACTTTTTTTCTGCAAAAATCGTGAGTAGACACAAGAGAAATACGGAGGCTAAGCTCCCCATCCAACATGAAATCTCACTTGAGGTGACGAAGTGGGGCTCCAGTTCACCCAGTGGATTGCCAGCAACCCCTACTCTTGGGCCAATGAAAGCGTTGGTTACTCGGCTGGTAACGGCCGGAAAAGCAATACAGTCAGCATGGTAATCAGCATTGATGTCCTGTGTCATCCTGAACCAGTCACTCGGCCATTCGGTTCCTTGAAGCGGGCGCTGTCAGGAATCAATGGCTACATTGCAAGCAACGCTACCATCTCGGTCTCGGAGCCGCCTGGTGGAACAGCACTTTTGGTTTAGGCTCTAGGGTTCCCACAGGTCAAATTTTGAATGCTTCAAGGCATGTCGAAACCTGCTCCAACTCAGCTTCGCATTGATCCCCAAGGCTTTCTCGCTGTGGGATAGTGGCAGGCTTTGGCACATCTGTGGAAGTTCCCGTGCAAATGCCTGGGGACACTGCTCAAGTGACGGACACGCCAACTTGCGTGATATTCGATGCAGGCGTGCTAGCCGACAGCAGCAATAGTAGAGATAGTGGTGGTGGTAGCAGCAGCAGCAGCAGCAGCAGCAGAAGAAGTAGCAGGAGCAGGAGCAGTAGCAGTTCTAGTGGCAGTAGCAGCAGCAGTAGGAGTGGCACTAGGAGCAGTACTAGTACACACTGCATCTGCAGTTCCGGGCCAACAGGCAGCTGCGTTTGCTGCCCAAGTAAGTTGCCTATGATTAGGTAGTACTGTAGTAGTTATATAGTTTTATCACATTGAGATTTGCTTCTACTAGTAGAAATCAATACCGGTAGTATAGAAACTGGGACACCTCTGGGCACGGAGTTTCTTTATTGCAGCAGTGGTTTGGTATTGAATATTGTTGACACAAGTTTTGGTCGAATACAAACTCTTTTCTGGGGGCCCTGGTGGAGTTTTATTATTGCTTACTGGTTGGTTGATTTTGGTATGTCAGCATAACGTGTTGTGTGTTGCGCGTTACGTGTTTTGTGCTTGAGGGTGTTTGTGTTGATGTTTTTGTTTACTTATTAGTGTGTGTACATGTAGATCAAAATCAAAATGCAATGCATAGGCACAGGTAGACGCAAAAGTATAGGTGTTGTACAGGAATAGGAACATTTCTATTTGTGTATGTATAGCTACATGCAAATGCAAATGGATATGTACATGCATATGTGTAAATATGGAAGTACGTAAAGATTTGATAGCCGTCTGAGTATCCTCTACGAAAAGAGGTAGGATACCCGCCTTCAAATGCACTTTTCCTGCCGTTTTGGAAGGAGCATTGTCTCTCTAAACCACGGCAGCCAAGAATCACAGTGGGAGGCTAAAAATCTGTAAGATTTTGCCTTTGAAATGTAAACATTGGACCAGGTCACCAAAAAACGCCATTTGGAAGGCCCTTGTTTTTTTTGATCTCGGGATGGTCACTATACTCTTGCAGGATCAAGATTTTTGATGGGGGATTGTACAACTACTTTCTGTAGACATCGCAAGATGTTCTGTACCTACAAGAAGTGGTGCAACCACCTGACGGACTTCTGAACCCCTGTAATACTGAACTATGCGAATAAATATGTAATTATGTAAATGATTATGCGATTATGTAGATCTGTAACTATAAACATGTGCGAATACCTAAATATGTAAACATGTAAAGGTGTAAGCATGTAAACATGAAACCATTCCAAAAGGTAAATACCGCATGTGTACATAACATCGTAAACATGTACATACCCACATATATCTTTGTATATGTTTAAATAATATAGACAGCACTCAATTTCGAAAACCTTGAATTCTTCTGATATTTGCATTCTATCGCGCATGGCAGGCAAGGGCGAATGGGTCACGGACAACATCTCCTTAATTAGCGCCAACAGGGACAACTTTGTAGCACAATGCGCGGCAACAAACAGTGGAAGTTATGCTGTATACTACAGGCAGGGCTGTGAAATTGGATGAGCCTCACTTGCCGAATTTATCATTAAGTCTTTGAGGTCAAGAACCAAGGCATTCGCACTAGATTACCTTCTTGTTGTCTTCGTGGCCACGGGATCGGGACTACTTGGAGGCCAGGGGAGTTTGCAAAGCTGTTTGTCGAAGCGTCGAAGCTGTCAGCCACTGGGGAGTGGCATGGAGGCATAGCGCACAACATTTCAAAGTCGATAGCAGGTTTCTGTCTGCGGAAACGATCTGTAGAAATGCAGCGCAGGAAGAATAAGGCGGGCTAAGGGTCATCTCCACAGGAGACATGGGATCCCCATGAGTGGTCGGCTGGTGCTAGCAAAGAAAATATAGGGGCCCAAGTCAAGGTTCGTGGAAAGATAACATTAATTATTTTTTTCTCCAAGCATTCCGTCGCATCACCACGGTTGTTTTGAACAGTCTTGCACCTTTATTTCAACACAGCTTGGCCCTCCAGAATTGCTTCCAGGTATTCTATCACTTCTTCAATGAAGTCATGGGATAGATTCAATTTTCTGGCCCAAAATTTTCATCTCATGCAAAGCTTCAAAGCCTTGGCTTCCAATCTTGGTGGCTGGACCAGCTGGCAGTCCAGGTGCATCCAGAAGAGGCGCCAAGTCTGAGGGACATAGTGACTGAGCCACCAGGAGCAGATTTGCCTTTCTCTCATGTTTTTTTGGGTGCCGGCAGAGAGGTTACAGTATGTTTGTGCCTTGCCATGGGGTCGGATGCTTTACAACCAGCTGTTTAGTTTTGGGTTTTTGAGGAGATACGGATGCAGAACGCGACAGCAACACTGAAGGCATGGGATCAGAGGAGCGGTACATTGGTCCCGGTCCCATGCCTCTTGTGCTGATGGCCAGGTCCAGCTGCACATCCCATCATTGCCTTCGAGCACTTCAGCTGCAATTGCGTCGACCGAAACAGGGTCTAATGTGTCTATATTATCACGGTAAAATCGTTTTGTTCTCTACATTTTGAATATATGTAGGTCAATCCGTGCACATACCGACATAGTATAAAAGCAGGGGGCAGAATGATCAAGTGCGATCAAGCATGATGTTTAGGTCAGCAGGTACTTGACGATGGCACATGTCCATCTCTCAAAATTCCTGCGAGGTTTATTTAGTTCAGCTCATTTTTGGAGCGCAGTCACCGAGCCTTTCTTGGTCATTACGGGGGAGGTCATATAGTAACATAGTCATATAGTATAGTAAACCTTTCACTGCAGCGGGTTGACTTTGTGCCTCAGGGGAAAGGCTGAAGAGTTCTCTAGTTTCCAAGTCCTGACTGGTGATCCCTGTTGGATCCTCACTCCACGGGCATTTTCAAAAGCATTGAAAGCACTAAGGGAAGGGCAAAGCAGTGCGGGTCTCCATCCACTGCGTTGGCATGTCTGCGCAGAACCAGCACATCCACCCTCCTACCATTCCGCAACTCAGCGCCAGATTTGGGAGAGGACAATTGCGGGAAGGTGATAGGATTTAGTGAATGTCGATGGAAGACATCATTTACCATTGTATCCCGTTGATTCAGCCCTGATTGATCCCTCTGATGTTGGCCCTATCCAGATATCCACTAAGGCTACAGTCCTTGACGTTTGTTGAATTTTCATCTCTGCCTTTGTTATCCTGTTCCATCCCATGGTGAGAGTATGCTGCAAGACAATCAAGGTACTTCTACGGTCTAGAAATGTCAAGAAACTGTAAACCTAGCAGGCACTTCAGGACCGCTGCTTTTAAGCGGTTGTTTTGGGACCAACTTTGTTTAGAGCTTGTTCAAGCTGCCCTGGTATCTTAAAGCTGGTGTTTTTGCAAAGGCACATCCCTTTGCTGAATGTTTGTGAATGGTTTAACTCCTAATAGCCACCAGATGTTGGGTTCCAATCTCTCTTCTGCAGCCCCTGGACTTGGCAGAGGGGTAAAAATCCTGAACGCCTCTGCGCATTTTGTGCTTGTGCGTTTTGCGCATAATGTGTTGCTGTCAGTACCTGTCTGTTTTTATTGCTGCCGGCGGCAAATTAAGAGATGTGTGGGTTTCAAGCTGGTAATGACTACAGTTCAAGCACTTTATATAATTTTGTCAGGAATTGCGCTTTGCCGACTACAAAGAGAGAAAATATACTGTAGCTTTAGATTTTGAATGGATAACACCCATTCTCACCCAGTCTTTCATAAAAAGTAGGATCCAAAATTGACTGCGACCTACAAACTTCCTGGATCCATGCCAGGCCTAGAAGAAGACGAATGTACCAAAGCTGCTAGCGAAGAAGAAGCGTCGGAAGGTGATTCAGACAATTTGCTGAGTTAATCCGGGCAATAATGTACAAAGAGCTGCCAAAACAGCAGCACTTCGGAACTGCTCCACTTCTTTTTGGGCCTGAACTTAAAGGTTCTGGGTTTGGACGAATTCACCACTAAGTGGTGAATGCAATTGGCCTGTGTGGGTTTTCCATGTAAGGCGTATGGTGACCTGCATTTGCACCGGAATTTGCTTGTACATCAACACATATATATTAATAAGCAATGGGTATTTTGGCAAAACTATAGTCGTACTCACGCATGCAGACATACGACGTATGATGTATGATTTATGATGTACGATGTATGCATGCTGAATGCAGGTATGGCCACAGTTGCACATCGCTTCAAAACAATTGGCAAAGGCCAATGCGAGTATGCTGATTGCCTATTTATCATCCTCCGGCAATGCCGTCGGCATCAACTGGACCTGAGATGTGCGGCTCTAGCAACAAAGCAGTCCCAACACCAGCAGCGCTACCGGCACCAGTAGCAGATATGTACTAACAGCAGCACCATTTTCTAGCCCCAGCGCCAGAAGCAGAAGCTCCCTTGCCAGCAGCATGGCCAGAAGCACCACCAAAAGCAGCAAGCAGCAACAACAGCAACAACAGCAACAGCAACAGCAGCAACAGCAGCAGCAGCAACCACAGTAACAACAACAACAGCAGCAACAGCAGCAATAGCAACAGCAGCAGCAACAGCAGCAGTAGCAACAGCAGCAGCAACAGCAGCAACAGCAGCATGGCAACAGCAGCAACAGCAACAACAGCAACAGCAGCAACAGCAGCCACAGCAGCAACAACAGCAACAGCAGCAACCACAGCAGCAGTAGCAGCAGCACAGGGGACCCGGGGGAATCGAGCCTGAGGCCTTTTGGATATGGTGGGTTTGGTGGTCTTGTGCTTGTGTGCCTGTACTTGTGCTCCTAGCTGTGGTGGTGGTGGCGGGGGGGAGGGGTGAAGAGTGGCACTAACGTTCTACGTTTTTGATAATCTCGCGCGCGGTGAAATAATCTAGCCGCTCTTGAGGCTAGATACGCATAACACATGTAGATGTAATACTCTCCACCATGCTGCACGTGCTGTACAGGCAAAATGAAACCACAGGCGCATTCATGATGGGGAGCATACCTAAAGCAGCGGAGGCACTAAAAGTTATTCCTGAATGGCTCTAATATATCGCCGCTAGACAGGTTTCGCTTCAATGAAACACTATGCGGTTAATTCGTCCTGGCCAGGCATTCTCAGTCCTCAAGCTCAACTTTGCCCTACCAAGAAATTTTTCAACTGGATCGTGCCTTCAAAAAAACGTTTCTACAAGTCTATCTCAAATATCTTTGAAAACTTATATGATTTCAAATTTCATTGTTGTTATATAGCACATGCTTCTTACAAGAAAAGTACAAACTTGTGTACCACCATGAATCATTATGGTTTGCTCGGCTTGCCTTGCTGAAAATTTGGCATTGTAAATTCTCACCGGAAAGCAAACATCACAGTCAACAGTTTGGGGCCTTCCATAAGAAAATTACAGAGAAGCCACAAAAACAAAAACCAGTTCATTTGGTAGTCAAGTCATCACGCACGGAACTTGACTTGATGGAAGAAACATATGACATGACTCACAATTCAAACAGCAACAGGAATAGACTGAAACATCATGAGTTGTGCTCAGGTAGGCCATCGACCATCAATCCTGATGCAAAGTACATGGTCAAATCATCACGCGCGAAGCGCATTCATTCTATACGAGAAACAATGGTATAAAGTAATCAGGGTGACTATCATCACCCCTGATGGTAGTACATAGTCAACTCATCTTACTTGAAGCAAAAGATCACAAAGGGCTAAGCTGCAGACACTTAGGTTTTCTGTTCTGATGAAAAGTATACCCAAGACCTGTCCTTGCCCTTTGCTTTCATCGCCTTGTGGTCTGCCTTTCTCTTCTCTGCTCGATGCTTCCTTGATTGATCAATTTGGTAAGATTTCTTCTCTTGGTTCGACAAATCTGCTGGCTCAATGGCAACAAGAATTGGGCAGTGTGAATCATGATCACGTTCCTTCAAAACAAGAACTTCACTGGTCAAGAAAATAGATTCTCATTGACTCGAACTACATATTCCAGATTCTTCGCAAGGCTCTCATCCATAAAGTTGTCAACTTCTGCCTCCTTGTACATCGAGTGCCCAATTTCCAAAAATGTCAAAGTACAGCAATCTCCCACAGTCATGGTGCTCTTTCGGGTATCTTCATCAACATTAACCTTATCTCCAAGTTCTTCACGAAGAAGCTGCAAATCTAAATAAGAAATGGATGAAAAGTACGAACATTCATTTCCTGGGACCTTATCCTTTAGATATATTTGTCAACAGTAAGTTCCATACGATCCAACCAAAATGCTCATTCCACAAGAGAAGTTGAGTTGGGTGTCCTGACGTTGATATGCCATCTTGTTTGCATCTTCACCAATCACAGTAGCTTGGTGCGAAACACCGATACATCATGTGTGCCAAACATTCCCCTGTGATGGCGTCGGCCTTTCCAGCATCCTCGTTGTTTTCATGTCTCAGCTGCAGGTAACTGTTCCAAAGCATCTGCTGCTGTTTCTGGCATCTCATCTGAAGGTAAGTGTTCAAAAGCATCTGCTGCTGCTTGTGGTGTTTTACCTGACAGTAAGTACCCAGTCGCACTTGCTGTTGATGCTGTTGGCCCCACACCTGAAGGTAAGCCTCCGGCTGCACTTGTTGATGGCGCTGCTGGTATCTCACCTGAAGGTAAGTTTCCAGCTGCATCACGAAACGACGAAGCCTCCTCACGTTGATGAACCACCATTGTAGACCTTTGCCTGTTTAAAGGAAGTCCATTGTTTCACCAAGAGGCTTGATCGCAGCTTTGGAACCAATTGTGTTGATGTAGTTTGCGTCTCCCAATGTTCTGGACTGAGTTTGAATGACGAGATGCTTGTAGAATTTATCATCAACTTCTGCCCTATTTTGGACATACACCCTCAATTCACGATGATAAAACGCAGCAAACGAATCATGAACCATCTTTCACCTGTCTCTTCCAAGTTCATGTTGATGGCTCATAGGAACAAACGTGGCGAGAGCTTGACGTTGTTGTGGATGTCCAAGTAATTGTTCTCAGGAGTAGCCTTGTGCCACTTCCCGCCATCAGTAGATAGTTTCACTTGAGTCTCTCATTGCAAACTCTTTCCAGAAAGGTGCCTTCCCCGCATAAGCATCGATAACATTGAGATATAGCCCTTCGATTCCTTCAGCAAAAAGATCAAACATTCTGAGCTCTCCTTAGTAGTTCATTTTTGCGTCGCGCTCCACAACACATCTTTCAAACTGAAAAGTGTCATTGTCATCACCTTCCAAAGGAACTGGAATATCACGCGCCCATTTTACATGGCTTTCATTCTTGAGTTGATTCTGGAAATTAATCTTCTCCTGGGTTGATGATTAGTTCTTCACGTAGCCTCAAAGTCTTCCTATATCCTGCTGTGATGTTGACATCTTCCAAAATTCACGCACAACAATCACTGGCTCCCTGTGCGTTGATAAAACCTTTTCTCAACCTTTCTCCATTCACATTCCTCAAACTAAGGGTTCCAGACTGCCACAAGTGCCACGGATTCTCGCTGATGATGCTTACTGACTGAACATCAGCATTGCTCTCAGTGCTAATCTCTGCCTCCACATCTACTATCTCAGCTGATGCTGAGTATGCAGATGCTTCAGCTCTTCTTCCTACAAATATTCTGTTGACGTACGGCAAAATTTTTTCAGGAGGTGGCTGTCTCATGAATCCCCATGCCATCTCTCTCCTTTTGAAACCACGTTGTTGAAAATTCCACTTTGCGCAAGTTCGCGCTGGCAGGATCAAAGTATTTGGATATCTCACCAGAATGTCAGTGTTCCGCATACTTCTGCACTTCAGTAGCATCTACCCTGCAAATTCCCTGTAGCGCTTCTCTTGACAAAAGGTGACCAACTGTTGGATGAAAAACAGGCTTGTTCAAATAAGGGTACGAATTAATAACTTAAGTATTGGCGGAACATCATCACGGACCAGGGCCAAACTATTCATGGCAAGGGAAAAATCATAATCATCCTTCACTTCTCGGAGATTCAAAACACAATAGATGGTGGAATTGCGATGTTGCCTGGATTGCTGCGTTCCTGTTCCTTTTCTGCTGTAGCCTTCAGATCCATCGTTTTCATACAAGAAGTGCAAAGAATCACCAGTACCACGAACAAGGCCATAAGCCGCCGAAGAATCCGAGTAACCGTTGTCAGTACCATGAAAGGCCCAGCCTGCAGAAACAGAAAAACACTTTGACCCGGGCGTCTTATCAGCAATCTCAGAAAGCACGGCGCTGAACTTTTGTTGGGGATACCAAGGGTTCCTCACACAGATGCCCAAGAAGAATCTCGCCTTGTTGTTTCTTTGAAGAAATGCAGCAAAAATACGCCCAGTGGCATGTTGGCAACGCATCGAACAGGTTGCTGAGCGATACAGCTCCTCTGTTTTCCATCTCCTGCTCAACCTGTGGTTGTGCTTCAGCTTTCCAGACAAGACCTTTCCAATGACTTGTGTGACAGAGTTCTTGGTTGAACGCATTCTCAGATGGCCTTGACTGTGATTATGAAAAGCTTTTTTTCTCTCGCTGCAACAAAACCAAGACGACAACGAATAGTTTGAGCTTCCCATGCAAACGATGTCCGTTTCTTTCTCTCGTACAACAAAACCAAGAATGTTCTCCAGCGCAATGCTAGTGGAGTTAGCATGAATTCCACGCTGGTGAAGTCCAACAAACAATCGTTCAGAGGAAAGTGGTTCATGAAATGTAGCCTTCTTACGTTCTTCCTGTTCAACCGCATGAGCTAGAAAATCCACCTCGTCAGTTCAGTAGCCATCTCACGTGATACTAAGTTTGCTACTGACGAGCGAACCAAAACACGGACAACACAACGAATGCTGAAATGATTGAGCCGCAGGCGCAAACTCAAAAACAGAAAACAACATGTATTTCAACATGACATCACATGCAAACAAGGCAAACTTCATTGCAACCTGGCTGAAGAACCAACATGCAAACAAATTCTCTGCGCACATCTATCATTGAAGACCCTCTGCAAGGAAAAGCACACCAAGAGCAAAATTCACATGATGGCAAACTGTTGGCAACCACGACCTTAAATATGCCTTATGTTCTAAAGAGTGGATGTGCATCAACCTCCTTTAGACCTTGTCTTACTGCATTTGTCAAGGCTTATGGATTGCTGACTTGTTAGTGGGGTAATCTGCAGGACACCATTGTGTACGAATGTGTGAGATTGATCCTGAACATGCCTCCTTCCTCAACATCTGTATCATGTGTGTAGTCTTTTGCGTTGTTCAGTAACATGTGTGGTGCTTGCTGTTGTCACTACTCTGTTGCGTCAGTTCTCATCTCGCATGAATGACCTGTGATATCCTTTTTTCCAAACCTCTCAGCATTTGACACGTGCCATAGCACTTCATGAGTGCATACAACTCAGTTCTTTTTTAACCTTGAAAGAAGATCAGTGATCCTCTTGGCTCTGACACGAAAATAACCATTACATACCCATCTATCCTTGAACTTCTTAAATTGTCCATCCTTGTCTGTTTTGGTCAAAACCCAAGGACCTGGTACAAAATTCTCAATCTCGCGCCTTCGTCTGTCACAAAACGTCATAGCCGTAAAGTCCAAAAAGCTACGACATTCTTCAAGCTTCGCTCCCTTGATTTGCTTAGCATACTTCTGCAAAATTTTGATGCGATTCCCAGACTCAGCCTTTGGAGTCTTCTTTGCATTCTTGGGTAAAGTATTGACAAAACTATTTCATTGGCTGAGGCTGAGTGCTAAGCAATCTGTGCCTTAAGACTGATAAGTTGACTATGTACTTACCATCAGGTAAGATGACAGTCTCTTGGATTTCTGTTGTTATTTCTTTGAGTAGTATGATTATGCGTTTTTCGCGTATCGATTTTAACATGCGCTTTCCGTTTCAATTTTGTAATACGAATTCTTTCTCCCATTATTATTACAATCTGTGCATTGTAGATTTGGCGCGCCTGGATGAACTGGTTTTGTTTTTGTTTGTTTCTTTGTAAGTTTCTTGCGCTGGCCCCATGCTGTTGCATGATTTTTGTAGCTCCCACGCTGCAAGGCAATCTGAGCGCCCATGATGAAACTCATGGCGCCCACTTTTAGACTTTGTCCAGAACATGTTCCTGACGAAAGCCATTGATTTTTGCAAGTTTACACGCACGTTTGTCGCTTATTTCAGAATTTGCGCTGCCTTGCAAGATTAGGCGTTGATGGCAGCATTCGTCAAATCGGAGGCCCAAAATACAGTACCCAAGAAGACATCTAATGTGCCATCTATGAAAATGTTTGGGGAAAGGGAATCATTCGCAATGAATTTGCAGGAACATCAAGAGTATGAGACGATGAAAATAGCTCGTCAATGTAACACCATGGTCTGCATCCACCATGTCACACACATCTGGCTTCTTCTTGTCGTCAACAAAAGATGGAAGAGTCCAGTTCTTTCCCTTCTTCCATTTGCCCAGGTTCCAAAACAATGTAGTTCAGATTCCAAAACAATGTAGTTTCAGCTGACCTGTCATCACGTCCGATATATTCACCAGATAAGAACAGTTCTGTCATATCTCTTATCACATCATCATAGCCAATTTCAGCTTGTCGGATGTCTTACCATCCTGGCCATAGTTTCTTTCTTCACTTCAAACTCTTCCTTTGCCTTCTTGTCATCATTAGCCAATTTCAATCTATGAGCCTCACAAGTGTAGGCAATAGGCTTTTGACAAAAATAGGCTTCTGGCGTAGACTTCTGAAAGAGCGGTTGACAATAAGTATCAACAAAGTCTTTTTTACGCAATTTGATAGGTTCTTTCATTCTTCCTGTACTTCACAAAATTCAAAGAATTGCCATGGGTCTGTTGAAAACGCTTGCCATAAAAACCAAATCCTTTGTTCTGCCACTGCTTGTCCAAAAATTGGCTCTGGCTTTGGGGCTTTCACCTTGACCCTTGGCTCTGATTCAAGTGGTTTGTCAAGTGCTGCACACATCTTATTCTTAAATGCCCTTTTCTTTTCCATTGTGACTTGTCTTCCTGACCCGTCTTGTCCGGATGGAGGGGCGTCTTCACTTTCTGGCTTCAACATGTTCAGAAATTCAGATGAGGAAGTATTGGTAAAATGTCAGCCTTTTTTTTTTGCTCCAGTTTTTCTTGATATATCCTTTGTGTCCTCTTCTGTCTTTGGCTCTTCTGGAGCTAAGAATGGTTCCTGTTGCTCTTCTGCAGGTTGTGCTTGTTGTTCTGCTCGCCTCATATCAGCCTCAATAGGACCCAGTTCATATCTCAAAATCTGACCAATAGAACGTGCTTGAATGGGATTTTGCTTTTCTTGGTCCTGGCTCAAGTTCTGCATCATGCTGTTCTTCTCTTGCGATGGCATCATGCAACCTTGAAATGACTATTCTGAGGCCATCATAGTGTCTTCATCTAGTTCATCTTCTGCAAAAAGCCTTCTTGTCGACCTGCAGTACCATCATCATAGTCAGCCTCGTCATTGATCACCATTGGACCGTCTTGCGGAATGCCTTCGGTTTGTTCTTTCTATCTTCATGTCCACATCTTCTGCTTTCGCTTCTGCCTTGAATTAAATTTCTTCGTAGGGCAGATTTGAGCTTGTGGACTGATAACGCCTTGGCAGGGTAGGATTTTTCTTACAGTGTTGCATTGACGCAATTTGAACACATTTGATGCCCCGCGGCGATATAGTAGAGCCGACTTAGGAATAACTTCTTCTGCTTTGCCTTTAATGCGCCTTATGCTGAAGATGACTCTTCATTGTGAATTTGTGCCTGTGTTTTTTTTTGAGCTGTACAGTATAGCGACGAGTCTATATCTATACATATGTCTGGTTGTATCTAGGCGCAAGGGAGTATTGGCTATTTGACCAATCTTGCAAAGCACCAAAAAGACGCGCTAGCTATCCCTACCATAGCGTAGCACGTTAGTGCCACTCTTCAGGGGGGGTGTTTTTAGCCGAAGTAGAAGCCGTCCAAAAGACATTAAATTATCAGCTCCAGCTTGGAGCATACAAGCAAAAACAAATTATACAAACAAGCAATCCATCACCAAGCCGGACTCCAGTTGACACGCCGGCGTTGCCGGCAGATTTTCTGGCACATCTGGCAGGTGACATGCTGTACCACTGTTTGTTCACAGTGTATCGCCGGTCAAGATGTGGCACCGCTGTGTGTTCACAGCTGGTCGAGGCAACGCTTGTACAAAGAGACATCCGATCATTACTGCCCTGCGAAGCTTAAAAAAAGGATTGTGGCCTTGTGCTGTGCTCCAGACTTCATCCAACTGCCGATTGACTATCAGCTGAAACGCTTAAAGCTTCTACAAGTTGAAATACAACTTTAAGGTGTAATTTTTTTGGAAGTTGCAGTGGACGTCAAGTCAAGCCGTCAGTGTGTGCATGGTTTTCTCGTAAAAATATCCTGCTTTGGTTGTGTGCACCAGTGAAAGGGTTGCTGCAGGGTTACTGCATAGCATGGTTTTTTGCAGCGCGTATGAAACTGGCGATGTGTTGGTCTAGCTGGAAGCGCATTTTGGTCGAGCTGACAATTTTTGCGGTTTTTGACGGGATACCTTTGTTCATGGCAGAAATAATAACTTTGCATTTGCTGCAACTTGGGCAAGACGTCGCATATTTGTTCAGACTCTACCATTATCCAACCCTGCGCAATTGACCAACGGTGGTTTGGTTCCAGCTGGACTTGGCCCGGATCACGACACCACATGGGAACGCGCTTTATGACATGCATCATTGGGGGCGTTTGCGTAATTTAAACAAATTTGACTTCGCAGAAGAATGGCAGACGATCAAGAAAGTTTTGTGGTACCATGTGACACAGTGATACCAGATACTATGGATGTCCATTGCATTACATTTCGACAAGACGTTTTGAGATTGTTGTCATGAATCATGATTGGATGGCTTCACAATGCACTCAAGCGCATGCAAGTGACCCCAAGCGCTTGTGTAAACACATTTGACAGTGGCTGGGCAACAATATCGTGCACCGTGTTTTCAGCGCGCGCGTTTATTTGATTAATTGGGTTTAAATGTCTTTGGCTTTTATTGTAACTGTTCCTGAGCGCGCTCAATTTCTACTGAAACCTTGCTTTTTTGTATGCAGTGGGTTGACTTGTTACGAGATGGGTTGACTTTCCGCTGGCGCCAGGTAGTTGTAACGCTAGTTTCAATAGTATTTCAATAGTGCATGTGGAGATGGTAAGACATTGGCTCAGGCGATAGGCGGTTTCCTTTACGGCCCCTTCCATCCTGTTTCCCTTGCCTCTGGAACTCGCTGTCTCTAGCCGGGCTGCGTTATTTTTGGTTGCATTGGATTGTACATGTCGGCTTGCTGGTGGGATATTCCTACGTGCTCCCGTTCTGCTACATCCTTTGCTTTGATTTTTGCACATTGTGATTCTACTATTGCTGAGATTTGCGTTTCTTGCAACTACGGGCTTTGGTCACTACGACTACATCGTGGAGGCGAAGGCAAAGACGGCAAAGAGCGATCGCTCGGTGGCAAATCTGGCAGATCAAGCTTGGACAGCTTCCTCTTACTCCAGAATTGTTGAGGAGGATTGTTGCAACTTTGGCCAGACACCATTCAAAAGACGACAATCCTGAGGCGTCTCCAGGATCTTGCAAGTCGACC
Organism: Breviolum minutum Mf 1.05b.01; assembly: GCA_000507305.1. Taxonomy (NCBI): domain Eukaryota; class Dinophyceae; order Suessiales; family Symbiodiniaceae; genus Breviolum; species Breviolum minutum. The sequence continues at coordinate 32,787 of DF239702.1, read as the reverse complement.
TGTGGCAGCCATGGATCAAGTAGGACTATCGAAATGCCAACCCTGCAAAAGGCTATGCAAAGCAATATATCTGTCATCATTGTCCCCGATGCGGACAGAGCATGGAAAAGTGTTTTGGATCGCAGCTATTTGCGCACGCCGAATCGTGGATGGGATTGGACACAGAATACAACATCCAACCTAGACAATCCACTGCGGACTACAAGAAGGAGCTCGTTGGAGCCAAGAAGAAAATCAATGGAAGGCAAAGGAGCTTCGGGGTCCAGATGCGCCCAGCTCTGGCACTTCTGGACAGACAGCTGTGCCTTCCAACACTACAGCTACGTTGGAAATTTCCGGATGCAGCAGCCATGCCAACAGAACTGAAGAACCTGGTCGACAAGAATGAGCAGATGCACAGGTCACAAAAGAGCTTCACACAGCAACTGCGCAGCTTGGCAAACACAAGAAGGCCCTGCAGGAGATTTGCGAAGCTAAAACAAAACATCGCATTGCTTGGTATACAAGTTCGTGACAGATTGCGCAGAAGCATGGAAGACGCAGTTGGCAGAGTTCGAAAGGCAGGAAACAAAGATGAAAGACCAAGCAAGAGATTCTTTCCTGCTCAGAAACTATCAAGGTGCTCAGTCAGACGCAGAACATTGAATCTCCCACCACCAAAAGAGCCATGCAGCTGTCAACCACGCAGGCGTTGCAGGCATGTGCATACGGGACTGGCCAAAGTTAAAAAGCAAGCGAAAGAACATGCCCAAGATGTAGAAATTGCGTCGGACGAAGAGGAGGCAAGCGGGGCGAAGAAGAGACAACGGTCGGCAGAGCCTGTCAAAAAGCCTGCCAAGACCTCGTGAAGCATGGCAGTGCAAATGACCGTCTTGCCATGATGGACTTGCGTGTGTCTAAGAAAGTTCGAGGCCAATGCGGAGGATGATACACCAAAGCATGCAGCAGGTCACATCGAATGCGCTGAAGTGAGCGCATGGCTTCATACTGACAGTGAGGAAGTGGATTTCATCTCACCCTACCAGGCAGTAATCCCAGCTAAGCATCTTCATTGGCGCCTGAATGTCGACGACGTGGAAAACACTTTCTCGAGGCGCAGGCTTGACAAATGGAGGCCAGTATATATTGCAGCTGAAAGTATCGAACAGAGCAAAGGTCGCAGGTCATCGCAACCTGATCCGTCCTCAACACCTCCCTATGTCCTAGAGCATTTGTGAGGTGGTGAAGGGAAAAGTGAGGAAGAACTTGTACACAGTCCTGCGCCCAAATCCAGACATACAGGTTGACTATTTCCATCGAACTGCACACGGACTTGTGTAGAGAGGGCGAATCATACCACCCCCACATTGGAGCGACAACCCACTCTATCGGACAGCGTGGCCAACAGCAGCTTTTAGAGGTGCTCATGGAATTTTGACAGTGACTATCCGATCATGGCTTGTCAAGCATGGGGAGCCCCCGTGAAAGTGCTGACCGCGATTTTTTGATGAGACCGCATTTATTGGCCCTTGCGCCCCAAAGTAGTGTTATACATCCGGTTCGCCCAGCTCCACTGGCTGATGCAGATGGTTTTCACCCATATCGTCATTGAAGTGAACCCGGCCGAATCCCATCCAACCCATGCTTTTGGCTATTCGCCAAATCAGTGCTGCAGGATTGGCCAAACCGGAGTGGATCCCAGATCTACTTTACCGCAGACTTTTACCACTGCAGATGTCGGGGTCGAGAGCCAGACAAAACCTGTGTGCGCTTCATCAACTTTTGGCGCCCTTGGCTGGCAGGCTCAGGCGTTGGATGAACCCGTATAATCAAAGAGATGCGCTTCCAGGTCTTTTCCTTCCAATCTAGTAAGATCTTCGGCTCAGGCAGATCTAGCCTTTGCCCTACGGTGATGAGCAAAGATTGCTTCAGCATCAGCTAGTTCAGTTCAAACCCCTGGAACTACGAGTCACTGGTCAAGAGGGTGGGCCTCAGCTTGTCAGAGATGCATGTCCTCCCAAAGGAGAAATAGCTAACCATCAAGGTGCGTCTTAGGTGATGATGTACCTTTCACCAGCGCCTTGCCCTTTTAATGGCCAATGGTTTAATTGGACACGGTGCGGGGGTAGAGACACTTGGCCACTTGGTCTACATGTTCACCACATTGGGCAAAGAGGGGTGTGGCTCCCTGACGCATTATCCCCGGAGAAATCAGAAGGGCCTGGCAAGATGCGAGGCATCTCTTCAGGGCCATTTTGGCTCATTCACCTCACGACGGCTCATCTTTATTGTCGAGTTCGTCGCTTGCGATCCCACGCACTACACCAGTCAGTTGTTCAACGAGTCTTTGACATTGTACAAGCGGATCCGAGAGCAAGAGCAGCCTATCATGTAGGCGCAGTCAACCCCTATCTTCTTGTTGGCCAAGTTCTGCTTCGTCACCGCTGTGAGCCAGCGGGGCAGCTACGATGTGCTGTGCGAAGAAGTGGAGAACTTGTTCGACCGAGAAAATTTGGACTTCTTTGTCTACCCTCCAGACCCGATTGAGCTGGAAGAAGATGAAGTGTCATTCTAACTTTTGAATTGCCTTCAACAGCCCAAACAATCATGAAATATATGGGTTTAGTTTTGAACCAAGTCACATGACCAAACGATGTTTTTGGCCACTTTTTTTGTGATCCGTCTAAAGATCAGCTTTCCGCGATGGGTAAGGCCCATCCACTCCTGCCACCCTGACACTCCGTGCTACCATCAGAAAAGGCGCAGCTTCTTCTCCTCCAAGAGCCGCAGAAAAGCATCTGACACCGGGGCAACAGCCATGATGATGGCAACGCGTTTAAATACCCCACAAAAATGACACGTGACAAAAGCTTGGGCCAAAATGTGTCGATCATCGTCAACAACTGGTGCTTTAATGGCGATTCCATCACCAAATTTCAGAAGTTCCCTTAATTAGGCCAAAATCGATCATATGGAAGCATTTTTGGGGCCTTTTTTCCAATCAAGTTGCAGTGATCAAACACGCCAGGCGCACCCTGCATGGACAAGACCTTCTGCTCTTCCAGAAGCTTCAAAGTGCGTGTTGAATCCTGTAAGATCCTGTAAGATCCTGTAAGGGGAAAATACGGTTTTGTTTGCATAGACATTTTTAATTTAAAGCAAACATCAAAGGAGAAATATTGTACTCCTTGAGCTGCTGCAAGACCGTGCAAAGGCTCCAACAACAGATTCTCACCTTACAGAGTGACGACATAGTCAGACACACTGATTTGGACAGGCTGCAGAGAGGCCTAAAGACGATCCAACAAGTTCTTCATCGACGCAGACAGTTTAATCATACTGACACCTCTGTTTTCCAGAGAGAGGCGCCCCTTTCTTGTACTCTTTGTGATGCATCTTTTTCCAGGTTGAGTGACTTGAGAAGACATCAAACCCGTGAACATGGCATCCAAGCAGGCAGGATTCGTACATTCATGTTTGAGCTACATGCACATAAGGGTGTTCCCACTTGTGCGCTATGTAATGCACACTTCACTACCTGGAGGGCTCTCAAAACACACATTGAATGGGTGTGCCAACCACCTCAGGAGCTGGATTCCTATGAGCTCTTCAAGAAGCAGCAGCGTGAATTTCGACAAATTGTTGAACGGAACATTGCTGACTTGCCTGATTCAGCTTTGTGTGAGACGTTCAAACACCACTGTGCTCTATGTAACCGGTTTGCATCATCGAGTATTGCTATGACACATCACCACCTGTCTGAGCATGCAGAAGCTTACAAAAAGCACCATCTCTACCTGCAGAAGCTCAAACCCATGGTGGCTCAGCTTGCATTACCCAGCACTCCGTGTGCCCTTTGCAAGATTTCAGTGAAGAAGTTCCATTCTTGTGTCATTCTCAAGCAACTGGCTTTGCTATTTGCACAGCACCATCTGAAGGAGGATGAGACTTTTCAGCCCGTCTACACTGGAGATGATGACCTCTCAAGGTTCAAATGTCCACACTGTGACAAGATGATGCATTCAGCCAATGCCCTAGACTTACATCTGTTGATGCATGAAGATCAAACAGGTGTATTTGATGCCATGAGAGACATCAATCCAGACTATTCTTGTGCACACTGTGGAATGGGGCACAACTCCCACACCAGTGCCATGAGACACATCAACAATGGTTCATGTCCAGAGTTTGACATCAACAAACCTTGCATCACACTCATGGACAAGGATGAGAACCTCTCCAAGTTGATCCGAGCGGGCGATGTGGATGCACTCCTGAAAGACTCCACCTACCTTGACACCTTGGATACTACTTGTGTCCTGTGCCTCAAGACTTTTGATAGACGTAAAGGTCTGCAACAACATCTCACAGTTGTGCATGCCAAACATTGGAAGAATGCAGCTGACCTGGCCATCACCCTGAACACCAGGTACCAACTGGTCCAACTGTGCTACTGCCTGCCGGTGATGAAGCATAAGGACAAGCCTCATGTTTGCATTGTTTTTCGTCAATTTGCACTCCTTAGAACTGTCAAATGCCCTGATGCTGACAACACTTTGTTGATGCAGCCTGCTGCTGAGAAGTCTTTGGAGGAGGTTCCGATGGACTACACAGAAGCTCCACTGGTGGCAGCTTCTCATGAAGGTGCCAGATTTGATGAGTTTGAAGCCTCTCAAGATGTCCCTGATGACATTTTGGCACAAGGCCTCCAACAGATGATGACTGAAACATCTATGCCTCCTGATTGCATTGCATGGATCCGAGTCAAGATGCATGATGCCATCAATGATACCTCACACTTTGCAGACCTGGTGATGCAGAAAACCCGTGATAGGTATCCTGCAATGATTGACTTGATTCAAGGCCTGGATTTTCGAAGCATCATTCTGGCGTCTGCTTTGGAAGAACTCTCCAGGAGATGTGCTTGTTGTGACACACCCATTTCAGAGTATACAGGTTGGAAACATCTTCTTACACATCTACCGGAACACTTTCAGCAAGTCTCGATGTATGATTTTGGTGATTTGATGGAGCAGTTTTGTGCTGCATATCTGCCATTGGTTGATGCTCTATATGATATCTCTTCTCTCAAGTTTCGCATTGCCCTGCAACAGATTTTTGTCCTTCGTTCTATCTTGCTTACCCGTGATGGATGTGGACCAGGGAAAGCTTTCAGAACTGAGGGAAACTTGGGCTTATCTTCTGGCAAAAGACGAAGACTTGCCGGGCATGAAACCTCACAAGAGACCACGAGGGCCATCCAATGTAGACAGGAAGCAGTCAGATCAAACGGAGCAGCTGATCACACAGCTGACTCGATTGGTCCTCAGGCACGAGGATCAGCTCAAAGCAATCAACACGGAGATGGAGTACATAGTACACCTGGGAATGGGCAAGGGCTCCATCATTCCTACTTTGATGAAAGCCTCACAGACCTGGCATGCAGACAGCCAGAAGACCACTTCCCTGAGAATGACTTTGAGCTTGTTGATGATGGATACTTTCTTGCAGAGGATGCAACCCCTGATGGAAGCCAAGAGCGACAGCCCTTGCTTTCTGTCTGCAGTGAAAGAGAACCTCTTGACAACAGAGGGAAAGATGCCCTTCCTTCAATGGGACCGTCAACAGCAACAACTGATTCCTTCCAAGGAGGCCCCTTTGCCTCGAGAAGACGTGATGACGATGTTGCAGGAGGTGCGGAACATGATGGCAGATCCATTGACTATCATCAGATTTCACTCTCTGAAGAAGCTCAAGGATCACGAGGATGCCAACATCAAGACACTTCCGTGGTTGCTGGTCTGTTCAAATCGGGTTCATCCAGAGATGTGGCTAACCTTGAAGAAACTATGCTTTCACTCATGTTGGCAGCTTATCCTTGCCAGAGTTCGCAGCTCCACCCAAACAAGGAGTCCACTGGCGGTACAGATCTCCAAACAATTGAAGTGAGAGATGGTAGTAGCATGACAATCCCATCACCTAAATGGAAGGTGATCCGTATCATGCAAAATCCTGGAGTTCTATGCTATGCCAACTGCATCTTTCAGAGTCTTTGTTGGATGGCATTGCATTCAGGTCACACTGAGTCTTCATGTTGGTCTGATGGTGGGGCCATTTTCAATTTGATGACCAAGCTGGACAAAGCAGCAGTGAACATTCCATTTCATGAGGTCTTTTTGGCTCTCATGACACATTGGTTTGTCAACCATGCCGTGCGTCGACAGCATGATGCAACTGAGTTTCTTCAGCACGTATTGAAATGGCTAAAACCTGGCTGTTGGAATGCTGAATGGATACCAAGGTGGTATCTTGGGGTCGTTGCACAAGCTGAGACAGAGATTGAAAAAGGTGGTCGGTGGGATCCTCTCACTTTCAAGGTAGGTTGTTTCCCGGATGATACCCCCCTTCAATTTTTGATTGAACACTGGCATGACTCTGAAGGACAGCAATTTGGTTTAAAAGATGGAGGCCATGGGCTGTCAATCCAACTTGAGCGCATGATTGCACCAGATTACACCAGGAAAACTTTGATGAAGCCACTGTTTCCTGAGGACCTGATATTGCATCTTCCGTGCATCACTGAAACCGCACTTGTGTGGAAGCCTTTTCAGATTTGTGGTGTCATTTTTCACAAAGGTGCAAATTACCACAGTGGCCATTTCTTTTCCAGCTTTCATTGTTGCAATAAGCGTCGTTGGCTCCACTATGATGATGGTAAGATTCCTCTTATCACCCAGACACTTGAAGATGAAGACTTGCTTCGTTTGACCCATATGATTTGGATCACACCGATGAAGTGAATCTAAGAAATTTTGAACAGGACCTATCGTATTGGGTCCGCGCGCGCGCGCCGAAAAGGCCTTGAATTTTGATAGTTTTAGGCGCGCGCGCGCGGACCCAAGTTAGGGGTCAGTCTAAAAGATCCTATTAGAATTTTCTTCGAGTGAAATTTCTGACAACTGACTGTTTCTTTTGTTTTTGATGCAGCTTTTGAGTGGATACTCGCTGTATAGTGGTCCTACGGGACATTGGCCAACCAAAGACTGTCAGTATGACAGCCAGTACATCAACAAAAGATGGTACTGCAGGCCAGCGCTCGTATCTTGCAGAAAAGAAGCGTGTGTAAAAAAAAACCCTCTACTCTACTCTACTCTACTCTACACTACTCTACTCTACTCTACTCTGCTCTGCTCTGCTCTACTCTCCTCTACTCTACTCTACTCTACTCTACTCTTCTCTCTCTACTCTCTACTCTCTACTCTCTACTCTCTACTCTCTACTCTCTACTCTCTACTCTCTACTCTCTACTCTCTACTCTCTACTCTCTACTCTCTACTCTCTACTCTACTCTCTACTCTACTCTCTACTCTACTCTCTACTCTACTCTCTACTCTACTCTACTCTACTCTACTTAACTTAACTCTACTCTACTCTACTTAACTCTACTCTACTCTACTCTACTCTACTCTACTCTATTCTACTCTACTCTACTCTACTCTACTCTACTCTTCTCTACTCTACTCTACTCTACTCTACTCTACTCTAGTCCTACTCTACTCTACTCTACTCTACTCTCTACTCTACTCTACTCTACTCTATCTCTGTTCCTTATTAATATACACCCCCTCCTCAGTTCGCCACCGACCCCGGAGAAATCGTTGTGTATACCGTATGAATGGCGCCTAGGCTTCATTTTGACTGTAAATTTAAATGTCACGGATGACCGACCCCGCCAACCCGCTGTGTTTTTCAATGAAAACGACGGGGTACCAACCCCCTCCAGATTCCTTGTGTTTTCCCAGGTAAAATGCCTCTCACGAAAAATGTGATTGTAAATTCATATGACACGCGGCCAACCGCTCCCGGAGTCCGTGTCTTTTTTCAACTAACACGTGCGTCGCGGAAACCCTTCCAGATTCCATGTGTTTTTTCAATGAAAGTGCGTCTTGCGTTCAAGGTGATTGTAAATTTATATGTGATGCGGTCGATCGCGCACATATTCGTTGCTTTTTTCCGGAGAAAATCTGCCTCGCAGGAATCCTGCCGCATTCCTTGGGTTCACTTTCCTTGTGTTTTCTCAGGTCAAACGCGTCTCGCGTTCAATGTGATTGTAATTCATATGACACGCGACCAACCGCTCCCGGAGTCCGTGTCTTTTTTCAACTAACACGTGCGTCGCGGAAACCCTTCCAGATTCCATGTGTTTCTCAATGAAACTGCGTCGTGCGTTCGAGGTGATTGTGAATTTAGTGATGCGGTTATCGCTCCCACATTCCTTGTCTTTTCCAAAGAAAATGCGCCTCGCAGGAATCCTGCCACATTCGTTGGGTTCACTTTCCTCTGTTTTCTGGGGTGGTCCGGTCTTGCGTTCAGAAGTGATTGTGAATTTACATGTGATGCGGCCAGCTGCTCCCTGCGTCCTAAAATTTTTCCAAGGAAAACGCGCCTCGCAGGAGGGATTCCTTTGGGAAGCCACTGCCATTGCAAATTTTCATTTGTACCCAAGCCAGGGAGAAAGCCAAGTCTTGACAAAGGAACATTTTACAGGCGATGTTGGGTTATCGGAGTCTCAGTTCCTCCCGAACCGCGGGTCGCTCTTGTGAGAAAGGGTATAGGCCATGGGACTCACAATTCTTCGAAACGCATGTCACACCAAAAGGTTGGGATGTCAAAGGTGGCATACCACAGGATGCTTGTTGGAGGCTTGGATGTGGTGAAGCGTGCAAACGCTGAAACACGATAGGGCCATCCCAAAAACCACAGCCGTTCAAGGGCGCACGAGAGAAATGCGATGAAATTGCCCTTAGCATGTGCACAGCGCAGTGTGGCAGCATGGAAGCGAAAGCATGAAGTTTTGTTTTGCGTGCGGCGAGGAGTGAACGTTACAAGTCGTCAACCAGCCGCGTGTTTACGTATGTAGTGGGAGGGCGGGTGGGAATGAACGACACTTGTTATTTTACGCTCGATGTGAAGAAACTTGACACTCTACTCTACTCTACTCTACCCTACTCTACTCTACTCTACTCTACGCTACTCTACGCTACTCTACGCTACTCTACGCTACTCTACTCTACTCTACTCTACTCTACTCTACTCTACTCTACTCTACTCTACTCTACTCTACTCTACTCTACTCTACTCTACTCTACTCTACTCTACTCCTACTCTACTCTACTCTACTCTACTCTACTCTACTCTACTCTACTCTACTCTATCTCTGTTCCTTATTAATATACACCCCCTCCGCAGTCCGGCACCGACTCGCGAGAAATCGTTGTGTATACCGTAAAAATTGCGCCTAGGCTTCATTTTGACTGTAAATTCATATGTCACGGATGACCGACCGCGCCCGCTCTTTGTGTTTTTCAATGAAAACGACGTGGTACCAACCCCCTCCAGATTCCTTGTGTTTTCTCGGGTAAAATGCGTTTCGCGAAAAATGTGATTGTAAATTCATATGACACGCGGCCAACCGCTCCCGGAGTCCGTGTCTTTTTCCAAGTAAAACGTGCGTCGCGGAAACCCTTCCAGATTCCATGTGTTTTTTCAATGAAGGTGCGTCTTGCGTTCAAGGTGATTGTAAATTTATATGTGATGCGGTCGATCGCGCATATTCGTTGTTTTTTCCGGAGAAAATGTGCCTCGCAGGACTCCTACCGCATTCCTTGCGTTCACTTTCCTTGTGTTTTCTCGGGGAAAATGCGTGTCGCGAAAAATGTGATTGTAAATTCATATGACACGCGAGCGACCGCTCCCAGATTCCATGTGTTTTTTCAACTCAAACGTCCGTCGCGGAAACCCTTCCAGATTCCATGTGTTTTTTCACTGAAGGTGTGTCTTGCCTTCAAGGTGATTGTAAACTTACATGTGATGCGGCCAGCTCCTCCTGACTCCTAATACTTTTCCAAGGAAAACGCGCTTCCCAGGAGGGATTCCTCAGGGAAGCCACTGCCATTGCAAATTTTCATTCATACCCAAGCCAGGAAGAAAGCCAAATCTTGACAAAGGAACATTGTACAGGCAATGTTGAGTTATTTGACTCAGTTCCTAACAAACCGCGGGTCGCTCTTCTGAGGAAAGGCGGCGTTAGGTGAATCACAAGTCTTCAAAACGCATGTCACACCAAAAGGTTGGGATGTAATAGGTGGCATACCACAGAATGCTTGTTGGAGGCTTGATGTGGTGAAGCGCGGCAAACGCTGAAACACGATAGAGCCATCCCAAAAACGACAGCCGTCCAAGGGCACACGAAAGAAATGCAATGACATTGTCCTTAGCATGTGCACAGCGCAGTGTGGCAGCATGGAAGCGGAAGCGTTAAGTTTTGTTTTGCGTGCGGCGGGTAGTGAACATCACCAGTCGTCAACCAGGCACAAGTTTACGTATGTAGTGGGAGGGCGGGTGGGAATGAACGACACTTGTTATTTTACGCTCGATGTGAAGAAACTTGACTCTACTCTACTCTACTCTACTCTACTCTACTCTACTCTACTCTACTCTACTCTACTCTACTCTACTCTACTCTACTCTACTCTACTCCTACTCTACTCCTACTCTACTCCTACTCTACTCTACTCTACTTTACTCTACTCTACTCTACTTGACTCTACTCTACTTGACTCTACTCTACTCTACTCTTACTCTACTCTTCTCTACTCTACTCTACTTTACTTTACTCTACTCTACTCTACTCTACTCTACTCTANGTACATTTTACTGGAAAGGGCTGGCATACCAACACCGTGTTGCGTTTCTTAGTGTACTCCTTGGATGATGATGTTAATTGTGACCCTCTCTTGAAAACAGCTTGCTGGTCTGCAAAAAACTTCTTGGGGCTCCTCTCACAGAGTCGAGAACTGAATGGGCTTTTCTTACAGGTCTCTGAGGTGAACAAGTCAAGACAGTAGCATATGTTTTCTTCAACACATACCTTCGCCTCCGTTTGAAGTACACGGGATGGTGTGTCTACAAACTGTTCAATATACGTCCAAAGTGGCATCTTTTGGTGCACTTGGTGGACAACTGTGTGCATTTCAAAAACCCTGTTGCAGCAGCGACCTGGATGGACGAAGATTGGTTGAAGCATATAGGCAGAGTGGCACGGAAAACTCACATTGCCAAGACTCAGCAAAGTGCACTCCAAAGGTACTTGGCAGGACTCGACATGTGCATGTTTTGCCCTTGTTGTCTCGCTTCTTTGTTTCACCTGTTTCACCTCCAGGACTCAAAGCGATGCTGAAAACTGTCTGGGCCTCAGTTTTAATTTGTTTTGTTGCAAATCTGTTTCTTGAACAATATGTGTGGCCATGCATGTCATGTTCATGTAATCCTTCCATCATGTTCATGTATTCCAACATGTGTTCAATGTTCATGTAATCCATGTCCAACATGTTCATATGTTTCAACATGGTCATGTATTTTCATGTTCATGTCTTTCCATGTTCATGTTCATGTTTCATGATTCCAACATGCTTCACCATGTCCACGCATGCTGCGACATTGAGTGTTCCATGCCGGGTGTCATTGGCCACACATGACAAATCTTTGCTTCGCCTTGCCAGGTACAAAAACCTGTCTGAGTGGCTGGAAACTACCTTGCATATGTTGGCGGAAAAAAATGTTTGACTCGAGCTTGGAAGTGCTGGGAGATAGGACAGGCCAAAAGGGGCTTTCCTTAGGATTCAGCTGTTTCGGGAGGTTTTTGATACATACTTCGAACCTGCTGTAACAAAAGGGGAGGTTCTAAGTACTAGTACTTAGAACCCGTCATAACATTGTTACGGGGTTCTAAGTACTAGTACTTAGAACCTTTTCTTTGTTACGGGGTTCTAAGTACTAGTACTTAGAACCTAGTACTTAGAACCCCGTCAATTTTCAAATTTTTTCGAATTTTTTTTCGAAACGAGGTTCTAAGTACTCGTCCGCGACTATAATAGATTTGTTTTTTGCTGTCATGTGATTCATTCTATGATTTGTTTTTTGCTTTTGAATGTTTGCAACAATTATTTGCTGTCAAGTGATGTCTGCTTTTGATCCAAGGATGCTGACAATGCAAATGAGGATGGTGATGACAATGAAATGTGTGTGATTGCAGATGATGGCTTGAGTTGATTTGCCTGTGACTCTGCTGAGGAAAAAGAAAAAGCAGCCATGAATTACAGTCATAATTTCAAGATGTGTCCTTGAAAAGTCACCGCCCTGCACTTGCAACAGCCAACATCACTTGCAACTGACATCACTGTGCAACTGGCATCATCATGTTTGAGTTGTATTTGCTGCAGGTGGACGAGAGCCTCGCAATGGTTTTGAACTGCGTGCATGTTTGCAGTATATGGTTTTTGAAATCATTTTGCTGCCTTCAAGTCATTATGGATTCATGTGGGAGTCATTGACCAATCCTGAAGTCATGATTTTTTGGCCCAAAGTTTACCATTGTGAAAAAGTTGAAATGCAATCCATCATGTGGTCTGATGGACAACCACGGTGGGAAGACTTGCAAGACATGAGTGAGCTGGCTGAACTTGCAAAAGCCCTTGAAGAGCCTGCGGTGAAGAACTTGCCCATCGTTGAGGTGGGTCCACTAACACCCTTGTTTAAAGCCCTGACAGTCAAGGAGGAATCACCACCAAACAGCTTGAAGGTTGAAGTGGGCTCACCAAAGAGGTCTCGGTCTCCAAGGATCCAGAAACGGGGCAGGATTGATTGGAGCCACCCGGAAGTCAGGAAGGTTGTTGATGATGATGCAAATGTCCGTTGCAAGTTGAGTTTTGATAAATGTGTTGGTGGGCAGTGAGGGGNATTTATTATTAATAAATGTTATTAGTCAAAAATAATATGAAAAAGAAAAGAAACATAGATGATGATGAATATCTAAATTATCTGAAGTTTTCACATTTACAATCTTCAAACAAACCTAAAAGTTTTGATATAGAAATATCTGATAAAGCAACACAATTTCCAGATATCAAAAACAACTTCACTCAAACCATCGGAACTGAAGACAAAGGAGTGGATACAGGAAATGATTTAAACACAATAGTAGGTGATTACATCTTACATCTGGGTTCAAAAAAATTTGATAGAAACGAAAAGATGGTTCAAGCAACTGCGGAAATTTTAAAAGGCATTAAACCCAAATCTCCACCGAGTAGCAGTAGTAGCAATGGTAGTGAAGGCTTCATGTCCAAAACCGCCAGAAGAGGCTTGTGATTTGCAGAGTTTGCCTTGAATGCTTCCATAGCAGGACTTAATATTGCAGAGGCTACATTAGGAACAGCAATAGATGTAGCAGATTACCTAGTGAGCAGTCCATCTAATCAAAACCAACCCAATGATAACCAAGAAGTCATTAGTGTTCATTCATCACCACCTGAAACAATTAACTCTTCGTCATCAGATGTAGAACGAACGCGTCACTGGGCAACAAGCATCCTTTTTGCATCCTTTGAGCCGCAAGAGGAACTGAGAAGCTGTGAAAGATCAATGATCAGGACAAGCGTGGATCTTCCGTCAAATACTCCAGTGGAGGACTACACACATGTCTTGGTCTACACGGTCTCTGAAACATCCGATTCGTTTTACTTTGGGAGGAAATCAATTTGAGCTAGCCGCAGCTAGCCCGACCGAGGGCTTGGTGGAGCAAACAACACTGGTGGTCACAAGCATCGCAGATCCGGTGGTCACCTCATTGTTTCGGAGGCCTTGACACTGTCAGCACGTCCGCAGCGCAGACTCGACTGAAATGTTTCAACAGTGAAAGAAAGGGATTAGGCCCTATTGGGGCCTTAGGGTTTGGATAACAGATGTAGAAAGCTTGACATCTTCAGAATACATTGATCTGTTGAAAGCCTAAAAATCTTTTGCAACACATTTGTTTGGTTTGTTTTTGTGGGGTTTTTAAGCGTTTGTCAGGCTGGCTTCGAGGATCTCGACTTAGATCTTCAGGACATTGGCGGCCCGGTCTCTTGGAATCTCTCCGGCAACGTCTCGGACATCTCTGCCATCACGTGGCATGGCGGCTTTAGAAAGTCACAGCGGAGCTTCAAGAAGTGAAAGGCACTTCGAGGTGTGTTTGTCGGATGAGCTGCTATTTATATTTTTTTATCGTTGCTCATGACAAACCTGCCAAGGCACTATGCCATTTATTTGGGATGGGTCGAAGAGATTGTCGAAATCGTCGCAGCCGCAACTACTACAGCGAATACCAGCAATGTCAGCGAGGCACGAAGAGCTTAGCTCAAAACATAAGCTATAGTAGGCCAAGTTTGTTGACATTCACTTCGCAGGTTGCAACGACAACATATACTTCAACTTCAACTACTCGCACATCAACCACTTCCACCACATCAAACAGCTCAAATGATTCAGACGATTCAGACACTGATCAGCAATAGGTGACGTGGTTCATCGTTTCTAGATTTGAACATCATGAGTGAAGATGAGTGCAACAAATTGTAGAAATTGCCAATGTCGAGGACAATTCAAGCAACTTCCTTGATGAGTTGTCTGACGAGATCACCTCGACATCAACGTGGGAGGACGATTCCACCTCTGCAGCTGCACCAAGTTTTTTGATTTTGAGGATGATTTTCAGGTCGCAGATTTTCGATTTCGTAGATTGGTTAGCGATATCAATTGCATATCGATTGCAGTGCAGGAGATCGAGAACATCAGCAACATCTCCGCCACGAGCACCACAGAGGACCGCCTTGAAAAATGAGCAAGTCTTGTGTTGTCTTCGACTTCAAACAAACATTGTTGCCGGGTTTACCTTTTGAAAATGCCATACAGCAATCAGCCTCGCACGTGCCAGATGCTGCAGACAATCACGAGACTAGTCTACGTTCGAGGCCAGACTCAGCTGGGATTTGCAGCCTTGGAATCGGAACCTTCTCAAAGTCTGAGAACGTTGTTGAACTCTTCCCCCAAATCCAATCTGCAAGAAGTGAGCAACGAAAAGTTCTCAAGAGTTCTGCAGTTCATTGGGAGCCAAGTTCTTTGTTGTAAATAAAGTGCACGGCCTCATTGCGAGGTCGTTTTATCGCCCTGGCAGCGGTTCTCCTGACATGCTTAAATCTGCACGGTTCTCCAGTGATCCCAAACTCAGCGTTTGGTCCTTTGTCAAGAGATGTAGCCGCAAGCTAGCATAGCATAGCATGGCATTTTCAGCTCCAAAGAGGTCTCGGTCTCCAAGGATCCAGAAACGGGGCAGGATTGATTGGAGCCACCCGGAAGTCAGGAAGGTTGTTGATGATGATGCAAATGTCCGTTGCAAGTTGAGTTTTGATAAATGTGTTGGTGGGCAGTGAGGGGTCCAAATGGGCCGGCGCTGACTGCTCTTTTTCATTTGGAATGAGTGGACTTCACTCATCATCCGTAATTTGAAATTGGGGGCAAAAAATGGGCACAGAGCATGCAGTGAGCCATTTCTGGAAGTTCTCACAAGTTATAACTCACAAATGAAAAATAACTCACATGACAAAATGCGAAACATACTGGAGATTTTTTGGCTATGATGGGGCACGTGCCAGGTGCAGTGGGGCCATGAAGCCAGGCAGTGGTCTCAAGTGTGTTTGCACCAGGTGTGGTGAGCCCAGCGTGAGACTTTGACTATTCTCAACTCTGTCAGGTTAAAAGAGAAAAAGAGAAAAAGACGCACTAAGCTAGCCCTGCTTGAGACAGAACGTTAGTGCCACTTGTCACTAAACGACCTCGCTTGTGACATACCACTTGCAAAGAGAAAAAGACGCACTAAGCTAGCCCTGCTTGAGACAGAACGTTAGTGCCACTTGTCACTCCCCACCCCCTCAACCTTACAACTGGCATCAGACATCTGAGTTTCCTTGCAAAACAAAAGAAACTTTGATTATGGCATCTGACAACTGGCATATTCATCACAATGAACATCACCAAACCCTTTGCACTGGCAACTGACATCTGGCCACTGGCAACTGACATCTGGCCACTGGCAACTGACATCTAGCAATAATGAACATCACCAAATTAAAACATTAAAATCTGGCCTAAAAATCAAAAAAATGTTGCTCTTTACTTTTAGGTGTCTGACAACTGGCAACATTCAAAGGAAAATGACCCTTTGCACTGTGGCAACTGACAACTGGCTGTTTTAGTCAGAATGAACAACACCAAAACAACAGATATATTCAATGAAATTTTTCCACTTTACTTTTGGCATCTGGCAACTGGCAATATTCATCACAATGAACATCACCAAACCCTTTGCACTGGCAACTGACATCTGGCAATAATGAACAGCACCAAATTAAAACATTAAAATCTGGCCCAAAAATCGAAAAAACTTGTTTTTCCAAAAAACCAAAAACAATTTTTTAAACCACCAAATACAAATGAAAATACCAAATGCTTTGACACTGGCTTAGGTGCTGGGCTGTGCGCGCATGTGACAGGCGATGGGCTTTTGCTCGCATGTGACAGGTGCTCGGCTTCTGCTCGCAAGTGACAGGTGCTGGGCTTTTTCTACCATATTGATGCAGGTGAGTTTTTTCATTCATGACTTCCACTCTTCCTTTTTTATCTGCAGACCCGCATTTGTAAGGCAATCAAGGATCACATTGACTTTGCTGTAATGGTGAGCTTATGTACAAATTTGTCTCTATATACCTCAAGACTCCGGTTATCAGCCTTAAATACGGATGATCAGCTTTGCTACCGCATATCGGCGTTTCTAATGGTTATCAACCTTCAAAGGGTAACCTGGCTGCAGCCCTTTAGATGGGAACCAGCAGCACAGAAACCAACAAACATACCCATATATGTACGCCATCAACATGCTGAGCCACGAATAGATTCACATACAAACATAAACATCATGGACTAGAACCTACTGATAAAACCTTTCACGTGTGACATGGTCAACCCTTGCCTTGCAAAGATTGGAAGGTACCAAAGTCTGCAAAATGTTAAATACAGTGCTCTCCCATGTATATATAAGCGCAAGTTCAGCTCGGGAAAGGCAAAACCGATAGATGTTACAAAATGCTCTTTACATTTTTCTTGCTGCAAGGAAAAAACAACCCCCGTTGATGCGCAAACGCTTTTTTTCATAGAATATAGCTTTTTAGGGAGCCGGCGTGCGGTCTTGATGTTATTATTCGCATAAGTATCACCTTGCCATGCTGATTGACAATGTACAAAAATTTGTTCTGGCAAGTCTTTTTTTAAAGCCAATGTAGCTGGGACACAAAAATTTTGCACTCAACATGCTGAAAAACAACTGCCACAGGCAGCCAAAGAACAGTTTAGCCAATTCAACTATCCTGTCCACAACTTGGCCAAACCAGTCAAAATAAACTGGCTAAACTGATTAGAGCAAACTTGCTAAACTAATTTAGCTAAACTAGCCAAACTGGTTGTAACTTAGTTAAACTATTTATAACTTTGCTTTACCGTTTACAAACCCACCCGCCCATCCAAGCATGTGGCGTCGGTCGTCAATTCGGTTTTCAAATTGTTAGGATGGGCATTTGCAGAGGAAGGGACGAAAGCAGCGCCTTTTGCTAGCACGGCTCACGCGCTTGGGGTGAGTGTAGACGCGTCGGAGATGCACATGGTTAAAGCTTGGATAGATAACACTGAGTCAAAAGGAAGACAGACATTCCGTCAACCATCAAAGAGATTCTTCGATCAGGTGAGCTTTCAACTGCAGACGCATTGAAATTGCGAGGTCGCATGCAATTTACCTCAGGGCAACTTTTCGGCAGGTTATCCAGAACCATCCTCAATAAAGTGACGCATCATGCGTACCGTGCATCCAGACCGAATGTGCAGGATGATCTTCATGTTGCCCTGTCGTGGTATGACAGACTTCTGTCGGCAAACCGAGACTCATAACTTGTGGCATGAGTGACACTTTGTTCGTATTCACCGATGCTAGCTATGAAGTTGTAAATGAACAACAGTCGGCAGGTTTCGGTGGAGTCCTTGTCCACCCAAGGGGAGATTGCATTGCCCACTTTGGGTTCAATCTTGAGGAAGAACACCTTAGACGTTTGAACCCTGGAGCCAAGAAAACTATCGTTCATGAATGTGAGTTTTTGGCAGTGGCTATTGCTTTGGAACCTTGGAAGGGGCACTTGGGCTCAAAACAAGTAGTGTGTTTCATTGATAACAACGCATGTGAGAGATTCGTTGATTTTCGGCAAAGGCATCAGGTGACGTGGCCAGTAAGATTCTTGAGTGCGTGCTTCAGAACGAGACCGATATAGTTTCATGATGTGGTTCGCTATAGGGTCCCTTCGAAAAGTAATATGGCTGACGACCCGTCAAGAGGGTGTTGCCAGTTACTTGAAAAAACTCGGTTCAAGAGAATTGAAAATTAACATTCGTTCTTGGATGGATGCCATCGTGCCATTGTCAATTTTTAAATAGGGGGAGCTGATGGCACGTCAGCCCCTCATAGAAAAAAAGGCGCGCGTGCTTCCTTTTGCGGCCGAGTGGTCACAGGGCAACACAAGTAAGCTGTGCTTGGCATAGATGATTGTGTGGACCGCAAATTCTAAGGAGGCTCAGAGTTGAAGAGTATCTTAAGACATTCACTTGTTCTTCAGGATGCAAATGGTTTCAACGTTTAGGTGCTTCAGTGATTTGGTGCTTTAAGAATTTCTTCATTGGAACATGTTCTTCTTTTGTTGAAGAATTTTCACAAAAAATTTCCGACGGTGTCTTGGAAGGGCCAAAGTGCCTAACCCTCAGCCTGGAGCTGATGGTACGTCAACCCCTCATAGAAAAAAAGGTGCGTGTGCTTCCTTTTGCAGCCGAGTGGTCACAGGGCAACACAAAGTACTTTGTTTCTTGGTATGAGTCTTCGGAACACATTG
Organism: Breviolum minutum Mf 1.05b.01; assembly: GCA_000507305.1. Taxonomy (NCBI): domain Eukaryota; class Dinophyceae; order Suessiales; family Symbiodiniaceae; genus Breviolum; species Breviolum minutum. Next base: position 13,951 of record DF239702.1, on the reverse strand, counting down.
TACATCCATCTCCCAGCCCTTCATGGAAGACAAACTTGCACGAGATTATATTGGCGACCGCTCAGAAAGAGTCATGAGACATCAGGAGAATGGGGTGAGAATGGAAGTAGCTAGTTGAGGAAAGGCTTTGCTTTGCTCAATCAAGTTTGCCAGATGCATCAAGAGTATTGCTTGCGCAGCGCAATCACACTGAAACCAGAAGCTTCTGAATCGTTCAGGCATACACGTGAGTTGTCCCGTTGTGGAATTGAAACATGTGGCATCGTGCGCTCATTTTGTGGTACCATGGTTCTCACGTTTTGTACAATCAGCCTGTCATATTTGCTGCTTATTTGGGATCATGCAGCTCAAATTACCAAAGAACGCATGGCTGGGAAGAATTCAGCTGACTCGTGCCAGTATTCTCTTGAGTCCAATAGATACTAGATAGGAATGACTAGCCTGACCACCAGCATGAAACAAGGAGCATTGGAGATTCATATCTTTGCGACATTTACCTCACTGCATGTAAGCCTTCTCGTTGAAATGGTGTTTTTATTATCTTTTACTCCTGGGATGTCTAGGTATGATTCCTATGAATAGTTCGGTGATCATAGAGACTTCGAAGTGTATTCCAGATTATACCAATGCTGTCCCCTTTTCACCACTTTCAAGCAGCTGTGACGTCATTAGACAGATTACATCATATTCCTTGCAACGTTTGAAAGGACGCGTTTGGTTCAAGTGTAAATAAATGGTCTGTATTTTGTTTCAAGTGATTTGTTGCCATGGTTTGCATTTCTACGTGTACTTGAGTAATTATTGATTCCATGTTTTATTTGTTTTAAGGTATCATCCTGTGTCATGCGCCTCAAACATCCTCTGGCGGGCAGTGCCAAAAACAACACTCTGTTGGGCCCCCCGCTACACTTTGCGTTGATTTCACCGAAAGCTTTTTGGTTCAGAGGAAAAACGCTTTGCTTCCATGCAGCAGGCCACAATGCAGCGTAGCTCCCTTTTCTTCGCATTTGTGTTCCAGATTTGTTGGATCTCCGCGAGCACGAGGCAAGGTTTCCTACTGTCCCGCTCGTAGTTCCTTATGAATTGTATTCAAAATGTCGGATGCCCTCTAGCAGAAGATTCATCTGAAAAAATGCCGCTTGAAGTGAAAATTGGAAAAAACCCAGCCCTGGAGGACATGTCTTCCAGGTGCGATTCTCGAACCTGATCGCATGAACATCACGCTGGATGGGATTAGCCTTCCTGTGGGCATTTGGCAGAGTGTTCCCGGCGCTTCCACTGTGGTGTCGCACCTTTACGCCACTTGGTGGTTTCAGATACTTTGATTTCACCTCCTTGGGGAAGATGGGGCTCATGTGATTTTTCTTCCAGGAGGATTTTTCTTCCATCCAACCAGGCCATTGTCCTTTCTGAGAAGCTGGGCTTCAACGTCCATATGGACATTGGTGCAGCCAGCGAATTGATCATTGGGAAGCTGGCTGGTTGTTCGCACGAAGGGTTTGCAATTACTGGTGACTTGGCAGCCCAGGTTCTAAAGGCTTCAAAATCGGGTTTGGAGTACAGGACCAGGAATGGCAGAAGTGGCATTGAGAAATGCAATGAATTGGGAGAAGTGGTAGAAATACCTTTATCAACAAACATCGAGAAAAGCAAAATGATTAGTGATTAGAGAACAGCTTTGAAATCAACAAAAATAGATTCCTATGAAAGACGTGGCAGGGCCGGGGAATGTGGGAGGGAGAGCAAGAATTGTAGTTGTAGTTGGTATAGTTGTTGCTGTTATTGTTGTGGTTTGTTGTTTGTTGTTTGTTGTTGTTGTTGTTGTTGTTGTTGTTGTTGTTGTTGTTGTTGTTGTTGTTGTTGTGTTGTTGTTGTTGTTGTTGTTGTCGTTGTCGTTGTCGTTGTTGTTGTCGTTGTTGTTGTTGTTGTTGTTGTCGTTGTCGTTGTCGTTGTCGTTGTCGTTGTCGTTGTCGTTGTCGTTGTCGTTGTCGTTGTCGTTGTCGTTGTCGTTGTCGTTGTCGTTGTCGTTGTCGTTGTCGTTGTCGTTGTCGTTGTCGTTGTCGTTGTCGTTGTCGTTGTCGTTGTCGTTGTCGTTGTCGTTGTCGTTGTCGTTGTCGTTGTCGTTGTCGTTGTCGTTGTCGTTGTCGTTGTCGTTGTCGTTGTCGTTGTCGTTGTCGTTGTCGTTGTCGTTGTCGTTGTCGTTGTCGTTGTCGTTGTCGTTGTCGTTGTCGTTGTCGTTGTCGTTGTCGTTGTCGTTGTCGTTGTCGTTGTCGTTGTCGTTGTCGTTGTCGTTGTCGTTGTCGTTGTCGTTGTCGTTGTCGTTGTCGTTGTCGTTGTCGTTGTCGTTGTCGTTGTCGTTGTCGTTGTCGTTGTCGTTGTCGTTGTCGTTGTCGTTGTCGTTGTCGTTGTCGTTGTCGTTGTCGTTGTCGTTGTCGTTGNCATCACCATCATCATCATCACCGACATCGTCATCCTCATCATCGTTACCATCATCATCATCATCACCATCATCATCATCGTCATCACCATCACCGACATCGTCGTCCTCATCATCATTACCACCATCATCATCAGCATCATCATCATCAGTATCATCATCACCACCGCCATCAAGTAGTAGTAGTAGTAGTGCATGTAAAGAATGCAACAACACTCAGAATCTGTGCACGGTGATCACTGAGAAGCCCGTGCCTGGCACACCAAAAAATCATCATTTCGATCCATTCTTCGATTCGTTGACCTCTTTGGCTTTGGGGCAAACAAGTTTGTGAGAACAGATACGATCTGCTAAGTTATCCCAAGAAGTTTATGTTAGAAGATGGCACCCCTTGAAGGGCCCCTTTGACGAGCAATGTTTTCAATAAGATGCCTTGGGCGGTCCCCCGCGGCAAGCAACTTCACTGCCATGCCCAGCTTGTGGCATGCTTCCCCAGGCGATTGCGGCCCTCCTCGACGATTTCATGTGGCCTTCGAAGATTGGATCACTGGCTCAGAATGGCAACTGGGCGGTGCTTTCAGCCACATACACTTTCACCGAAAATTTTGAAGTACCTCAAAATCATGTCCACAATGGCTGGGCATGATGCCTTGACTCGCACAAAATACCATTTCTTGATTTGGCACCCCATTTGTGACCCTGTCTCATAGAATTTCTGTACACCCGACCGGCCTGTGGCAGGCAAAAAAAGGCATTAGTGGACGCGGAGCCCTACGGGGTTCCAGTGAATCTGGGCAGTCCAGGAGGCTTGGAGGCAAGAAAACCGCAAAACCGTCTAGTTTTCAGTCGTTCACCCTAGTCAAAAAGGGATGTTCTTGATAATCCATGACATGGGAATCCTGATGAACCAACCAATTTTTAATGAAACTATTCAATGGTTTTGAACGCGGCACCGGGATTGTAGCCTATGAATCATCGGAGAATCACCATCCCTGGTGGGCCCGCCGGATTGACCAGCTTTAAAAGGCGACCGACATCGACCGAATAGGTTCATGGTGTTGTTTACCCATTTTCATTGATAGTTTCCCAAATTGTGAATGAAAAATGTAATGATTAGATCAAGCCTGCAGCAAAGCCTCATGTGCGCCCATGTGTGCATGCAAACGCATTTGGCCACAAAAATTACAAACTTTTGCAGATTCTGGTTGCAAATTCGTTCCCTTGTAGAGGGTTACTGGGTGCACATGGAATTGCAGATGCCGAAGGTACACTATGAATTCCCGTCACTATGATCTAACGTGCGCATGGATTGTTGGAATATTTTTGATACTTTGAACCTTTGGTGGCGGAGGGTTCTGGTTTAGTGTTTCATTCATGGAAGCTGTGTCATTCAAGGATATGCTGGCAAGTCCGGAATGGCTGTGCTTAATGGAGGTTGGAGAGCAGCTCTCGCAGACAGTCATTGGGCATTGGAACATGGACTGGGGGTTTGATTAAGCTTGAGTTGAGTGGGAAATACCATTAGGGAAGATTCCAGCAAGAGGAAAATCCTTACCAACCAATCAGTAGGGACGAATCTCAACTTGTTTTGACCGCTGCTCCTGTTTCTTTTGTTTTTTCCTGCCATTTTGTTTAATGCTTTGATGTCCTTCATGGAGCAGCACTCAGGAAAGACGGAAAGAGTTGTAAAGACGACTAAAGATAAAGATGTTGGTTTAGATATCATGATATGATATCCCTTAACCACCGGACCACAATCATAATCATTTAGTTCCACGCTTCGTGTTGTTTCGTTATCCCGAGTTGGAATGCGTAAAGGTGGAAAAGAGGTGCGAAGACATGGTTCTGGCAATCCCTATCCAATACCACTCATCGCAATCACGATCACGATCACTATTTTTGACTGGAAGCCTCAAGTTCTCATTACTTCCATTAAACTGCTGAACTGATCCAGGGATTGTCAGGGCCATATCCAAAGGCACCTTGACAAATAGAACTCAGGTGGCCTTGCATTGAACTTCTACCGTTCGTATGATGCATCTTGGTTTGATCCATCGAGGCTTGGTGGCGATGTCTGCGTGTTTCCGACCTGATGACACGGAGGTGTTGAATCGCATCACCGTTTTGGGGACAGTCCCATGAAGACAAAAATCATATTGGTTCAACTGTAGAGACTGTAGAGCGATTAAGGAAATATTCATCAAAAAACTCTTCAACCTGAACCTCATTTGGCCAAGGGTAAGTGTTTAGACTTTTTTGGGGGATCGTGTTTAGTTTGAAATGAAATCTTAACAGGGAGGTCTGGGGGAAAGGGCCAATGTTGGTGGCTTTTTGTTTGGTCGGTTTCATCAGAGAGAGCACAGGTGCTGGCGTTTTAGCGGATCACCCAGTTCTTTCAACATCCTTCAGCTGGGTGTCGGCATGGAAAAAAGGAACAAGGATCATGGGAGAATGGAGTATCTCTTTTTCCCGAAAGACTTGGCGAAGGGCGTTTCCTAGGAGCCGTGTCTCTATCTAGCATGACTTCACTTGCTTGACTTTAACTTGCTTGACTTGAACTTGCTTGACTGGAACTTTCTTGACTTGACTTAAATGACTTGACTTACATGGCTTGATTTGCTTGACTTGACTTGCTTAACTTGACTCGCTTAACTGACCTGCTTAACTGACCTGCTTTACCGACCTGCTTAACTGACTTGTTTTACCGACCTGCTTAACTGACCAGGTTTACTTACTTCCTTTTTTAATTAATTTACTTACTTACTTACGTGCTTACTTACTTACCTACGTAATTACTTACTTACGTACTTACTTACGTACTTACGTACTTGCTTGCTTACTTACTTACTTACTTANACTTCCGCCACCGCCTCGTGCGGCTATATGTTAACTTTCCCTTATAAGGTAGGGTTGTAACTTCTGTTAAATTTTTTTTAAGTTATGAAAAAGTTACGAAGTGGTGCCAATTTGCTATATTTGATATGTTTTTGTAACTTTGCCATATGTACCAAAAGATGACTTTTTACTTGTGTTTTTCATGAATATAATGTTGTTACGGTCATCACCGTAAATGTTGTATATAATGTTATAACCGTTATACATATGTTAAACGGTTAAATCACCGTTTACATGAGGCAGAAAACGGTATATAGTAACCGTGCGGTGTCATGCGGTTCAAGCTATATAGAAAATGTTTGTTGTTACATCCATGCAAAACATTTTAACACAATTTTTACGCATTATACCATTCAAAGAACATATTTTGTCAACACTGATACGGTGATGCAAAGAAACGAAACAAGCACACAGATACGAATTTCTTTAGAACTCCAAACTCCAAACATGGCTGCGCTGGTGAAACAACTGCTTGAAGCGGATGGATTCCTTCACAATGTGCAAAGCCTGCCTTCTTTCCGTAGAGTGCAAGAGTTGCAATTTCAAAAACTGAAGGACTATATGAATAAGAAAACCATCGATGATCAAAGTTTTGCAGAGTCGTCGCACGCAGTGGAAAAAATGAAACATTTTGATCAACAGCAAAAGCAGCAACTCCAGCAATGCATTGTGGATGCGTATGACAGGTCTATGAGCACAAAGAAAAACAAGGAGCTCCAAGACTACGTCAACATGCCTTTCATGTTTACCACAAAATTGTGGAAGGAGATGTATTCACAAACAACGCTGGAGAAACGCATGTTTCTTATTTGCGCGTGGTTGGCTCGCATATAGGCTTGAAGAACCCATCAGAAGCATCTCTTGGTGCCATTACTGTTTTATGTATATAATTGGACTCACCAACTACCACCAAGAAGAAGCATGGCTGAAGATCATATGAAATTGAAACGGTTGGCAAAAAATACTTGAAGGTTAGCGTATGCTCCTGCAAAGGCCTTTTGATTCTGCCCACAACCCTTCAGAATCTGCCAGCATCTATTCGGACAGTTTTTTCAGGAGACACCCTTGGCAAATCCAAGATGTGAGTTTTCACAGCGGTTATCACCGCCGTACTTTTCCTCACCTATATCAATGATGCGGTGACCACCGCACGATCATGTCAATCTATATATATGTGTGAACTTCATAACTTTGTTCATATTCACTCTTGACATTCATCCTTTACCATCATGTCAATCTAAATAATATTTGTTCATCTTCACTTTTACATTCGCCCTTATAAAAGGCAAGGATGCGGTGATCACCGCACGATCATGTCAATCTATATATGCAAGAAACATATGCGGTTTTTTAATTCTGAGAATCTCAACATCCAAGGATGCCTGCTGCATGCCCAGAAGGAATCATGGACGTGATCAAATCAATGCCACTTCGCTTGACCAATCTAGCCCTGAAGATGGACAGTATGATGTGTTTGCAAGCTCTTAGTGATAGCAAACCTGTGGCTGCAATCTGCGATGGTTCTGTGCACGAACAGGAATGCACTGTGCTACCGCTATTGGAGAAAGCATTAGATACTTTTGACAATAGCCAAGATGATGTCACTGTGCATGCATCTATCCCAGGTGCATCTGAGAAATCAACTTCGCTTACCACTTTGGAGAAGTTGGAGAAGTTGCGAGCTGCAATGAAAAAACAGGATGCAGCAAAGAAGGAATGCGTTGAGGGCAACACGGATGTCAAGAGAAAGAGCCCAGATGATGGAAGACCAGAGAAGGACGCAAAGAAGGGCAAGACGAACAGCAAGGTGAAGGATATTGAAAAAGAGAAACTTGAGCAGCAGAAGAAAGGACAGAACCACAAGGAAAAGACCAAGTGCCAAAAGACAAAACAACGAGAGGAAAAAAACGACAGAGAAAACTGTTGGCAAAAAGGGTGGTAAGAGGAAACAGTTGTCGATGACCAAGAAGTGCTACACCAGCAGAGCTTATCATGAGGTGTATGATAGGGCAATCAAAGTTGGGGAGCCCGATGCCAAGCAGAAAGCAAGAGATGCATCTTTCAGAGCTGGACTGGAGTGGGAGAAGATCTACGGCAAAGCTGCAATCCAAGCAACATAGTTTAATTGCAAGCGTTCTGTACATTTGTAGTTTTATTCAAAATGCTTTTGTTGCGGTCTTCACCGCGGCAAATTTGTACAGCTGAGACTGTCGGTGCTTATTTACCATGCACTGTGTGTGTGCACAAAAAGATTGAGTGTCAAAATCACACAAGCGGAAAATTCCGTGAGCGGTACTGACCGGCTGTGTAAAATTACCTTAAACAAATGTAAATCAAAATGCATCTTCAGTGCAAGCTCGGTTCAAACATGACAACTTCGAATTCCAAAAGGAAGGAACCTTCAGTCTTACTACCTGAGATACTCGCAGTAAATTTGGAAACTATTTTGGTTATACCCTTTTCTGGAACAACCAATTCAATATAACAAACATTAAATTTATTCGGCAGCCATTCCTTATAGTGAACTAAGGAGCGAGTCCAGCAAGAAGGCTCGCAAAGTTATCTTGTACACAAAGTGGGTACAGTTAGATGGCAACATATACTACGAGATAGCTCATTTGTCTGAGCCCACGAGTCCTCGATTGTGCCTGGCCTGCCTAGTATCAACATTGTTTTTTTTCTTGGATGGGACTTCCAGATAAGCTGCCCCAATACATGAAACAGCCCAGGGTACCACTGGAAGATCTTGAAAAAGAATGGAAGCTGGAACCAGAAGACTTCCAAAAGGTGAAGGCCATGATCAAAAACCACATCGAGCGCAAATGCAATGCAATTCGGCCTGTATATGCAGTTTAACTGCATGATGCAAATTAGAAGACCTGCAGCGCAAAAACTGGCTGCCGTAGAAATGACTTAAAAGAAATCAAGAAAAAGTACTTGCAAGTGTCGTTATTGTATCACGCCAAATAGAAATTGTATGTCAATGTGTATCATCTTCCAACATATACCAATGCGGTCATGACCGTGTTCAACGGTCATCACCGGATCCAAGCAAGAACTCACTTACATATAATATACTGTAACTAAGAAAACCATTTAAAACAATATCGCAAGGACGGTACTGACCGTGAAGTGTCGGCAAACGTCATTACAATGGTGCGATGACAGCCCGGGCTCAAAAAACTAGAGCAGCAGCTGAAAAAAAAGAAAGGTGAACCAAGTAGAGATGACCAACAGCACGCCAGAGCCAGTGCAACAGATGGACCCCGACAACCAGCTTGGCCTGGAAGAATACCAAAAGAATACAACGAGGTGGCTGAAGTACCCGATACGGTGGAAGTTCCAACTACTCCTGGCAGTGGATTTGAAAAAACAAACTCCTCGCTATGAACCTGCGAAGGAAAGTCCTCGCAGTGAAGCTGCGAAGCGGCCATTGGAGCGACCCATCGAGGGCATGACGACGATCGAGCTCAAGAACAGTGTACGATTGTGAAAGTTGCCAACTACTAAGGTCCGTTAAAGGTGAAGCTGGTGAGTCCGAACATCCCACCGATGACGAGGCATTGTTCGAGGGTGACAGTGGCGGAGTGGCGATGGTTGATATTGGGAACGACTTTGTCGATGATGACGACATTCATTTCGAAATTATTTTCCAATGACTGCCAGGCAGCTGAACCAACGCCTGTTCCGGACACATTTGGGTGCAGTAACTTCAGTGGCAGTCAGTCTGTCTATATTGTTTTAATTTCACTTATTTAGACGACGACTACAATTATTTATTTTGGTGTATTTTTCTTATTATTATACCTCAACTATCTGAGGCAAGTGCCGTTGGTCCAAGCGAGGCTGTGCCAAGTGCAGAAAATGAACAACGTCGTTGACGGACGTTCATTGAGCCTGATTCTGAAGCGACCGTTTTTGAACAAACCTCAGATGAAATGACCAGTATTAAAAAACATGTGCTGAGTCTGAGTGGTGAAGCTGAGCTGACGCTTCCATTTGTGTTGGTTAGATTGTCTTGACTATTATGATTTTGAAATACAATAATTTTCATGAAATTAAATAAAAAAATGTGACGACTGACTGACTGCGATGCATTGAAACTTGGATGATGTTTTCAATTTGTCATCCTCAGCCGTTTAAGATTTCCAAGTGAGCCTCACTGCTGTCTTCCTGCCTGAGATGCCGTTGGTGTGCCGGAAGAAGTTGAGAGTTGGGTCCGGATTGCAGTGGCATGGGAACGGACGTTATTGCATTGAGGCGACTTGGGTTACAGGTCAACCATGTTTTCTCCAGTGATACGTCCGTTCATTGCAGGAAGGTGCTCCAGTCCTTGGGGCTCAATCCATCCCCGTCCATGAGTCCTATACGGATGCCCCGGAAGTTGATCTCTACACGTGCATGGCTTCCCGTGGCGCCAGGGTGCCATTGTAATGTGCTATGGTGGGCCAACTTTGGGGGAGTGGACGTGGCCGGCACCAGGCTGCCATTNTCTGTGTGTTTTCTGTCTGTGTGTCTTCTGTCTGTGTGTTTTCTGTCTGTGCGTTTTCTCTCTCTGCGTTTTCATTCTGTGTTTTTTGTCTGAGTTTTCTGTCTCTGTGTTTTTTCTCTGTTTCTCTGTTTTTTGTTCGCAACGACCAAAAGCTGGAATGTGTCAACGATGTGACTTCGATTTTTTTTTAACGTTTGTGACATCGGTTCTTAGCATTTTCATCTGCCTGTGATACTTTTGATAGGTGTGTATTTCTTATCAGGCTTCGCCTTTTACCGCACTACCTAAAACGATACATTTCTAAGTATAAACTTTTATATCATTTTGCTGTGGTCAGGGCTTGTTGGTCAGCTTTTATTTGCAGATTTAAATACTATCAAAGGTTAATTTGATTGCAATATGAATATAAAACATTAACGCGTTACTCTGGGCTTTCGGGATATCCGGCGTCTAGTTTTTGGGTTGTTCAATTCGACTGAGATGTCATGACCCTTTCATTTCATGGCAAATTTTCCTACCGCTATGCTTTGCCCTTTCGGCCACCCACTTGGGGTTTAGTTTTATACATGTCCACTTGCCATGAAATAGTAGCAGGGAACCATAGGTAACCATAGATAGCTGTAGGTAACCATAGCCATCGGCTGGAAGATACCAACGGTTGCGAATGCTGGGGGTCATGTGGCTGGTTGCCGTCAAAGTGACCGAGGAAGTATACTGCCGATGTTCAGATGGTCGACCTTGCCCGCTTGAAGACATGCGAGAACAGTGCCGAGCTAGGTTATCCCGGCTTGGCGGAGGTCTATGTTCGAGCCACAGGCGATCTTGAAGGTAGGTTTACCAAGCCGATTCCGAAGGTTTTGTGCGCTAGTTGGGGGAAAGGTGTTGCAGGTGACATCCTGTTCATGACAAATGTTGTATATGTTCTCTAATAGTGAAAGGCAAGGTCGCGGGTCGCGCAACTTGTGAAGAAATCGGATGAGCCAGTGGTGCCAATGTTTTACCCTTCGCATGCTGTTTACGCAAGGGTTTGCTCAGCGTGTGCGTAGTTTCCGAGACCTATTTGCACATCAGCTTTGCCCAGGTGTCGTGGAAGTGAATGGCACCAAGAGATTGAAACTTGGCAGAAAGTTATCAGGTGATCTTTGGGATCTATCTCGATATTGGCTACTGATGGAGGAAGTCCGGCGATCATTAGTTGGGTTGATGGAACATCCGATCCCACTGGCACAGGCCATGGGGTCTTCCATGTTTTTCATGTACGGGGCCAACCGTGCGCTCAGGCGCTGTTGCTTGCTTCAACGTGCGGCGATGGCTAGTTTCTAAGGTGTGATTTTCCGGAATGTGATTGCTGCCTCTCAAACATTTTACAACCCGTTCAAGCTTGATTCCGGGTGAAAGTAGGCAGAACGATGCGCAACTGCCAAGGGGAGGCATCTAACCCCAGCAGAGAGGGGAGGCAGCCCGGTTGTTTTTTTGGAGCGAAGGACGCATCCTGCCATTGCGACACGGCCATCCCTTGGGTTTGTCATTTTTGGCTGGTTGTTGTTGATGCTGTTGCTGTTCCGCTTGCTGCTGTTGCCCTTGCTAGTTCTTGTGATCGTTCTTGTGTTTCCTGTTTTTGTCCAATAATTTGTTTCTTATTTTTCTATTTCATGCTTCATCGTTGTTGCTAAATTGTTCTTATGATTTGTGATTGTTCTTGTGTTTCCGGGTTTTTACCTCATTATGTGTCATTAATTGGCGTTTATTATACGAGTGGCAGATTACATGTACATAAGTGCAACGTTTTTGGAGTGGGTAAACAGCAGATGACATATCCATAAGTGCGCATCGAGAACAGATGACATGGACGAACTCCGGATGTGCATTTTTTGCCAAGGAAGTTCAAAAAGCAGATGACATGGGATTAGTGGAAAAAAAAGTCCACTAATCGCATGTCATCTGCCTTTTGTTGTCTTTGGGGTGTCTTTGGGTGTGCATGTCGGACCTCCGAGACTGCACATGTGACACTATACAATTAAAAACCAAAAAGCAGATGACGTGGGCATAGTGGCAAGGTCACATGAACACACAACACAGGAAAAACACACCAAAAAGGAATGAAAACACACCAAAAAAGGGAAACACAGTTGAAAGTGATGTTTTCTTTCATGTTTATTGGTTTTCTTACATTTGGTGATTTCTCACTGTATTCGTCAAGGGGTTCCCACGTTAAGAGGCAAAATGCAAACGTAAAGAGCGCACATGTCATCTGCAAAGTGGATTGCAACAAATAAACATCGCCAAAAAAAATTGAACACGCATCACAAAAAAGACACCACACGTGAACACATATCCAAAAAAATTATAAGAATATTTGCCAGCAACACACTGGAAATCCTAAAAGTAATTGTTTGTCATTTTTTATCATTTATTTTCCATTTTTTTATCATTTATTTTCCATTTTTTAACATTTATCTTTTTATTTTTTTATCATTTATTTTTCATTTTTTAACATGTCTCATCATTTTCTTTGACTTTTTCATGGGTTTCTTATGTTTTGCAGCATTTTCGACCAAAAAGTGAGAAAAATGTGACGCACACTTGGCAAAATCTGATGATTTTCAAGAAACCATAGAAGAATGATAAAACAAATGAAAAAATGATAAAAAAATGAAAAAACTCGAGTTTTTTTGCTTTTTGGGATTTCAGCTCACCTGGCTTTTCTGGGCCCCACTTTTTCATATGTTTTTTTCATTTATTATTTTTCATTGTTTTATCATTTATTTTTCATTTTTTATCATTTATTTTTCATATTTTTATCATTTCTCATCATTTTCTCTGACTTTTTCATGGATTTCTTATGTTTTGCAGCATTTCCGACCAAACAATGAGGAAAATGTGACGAGCACTTGGCAAAATCTGATGATTTTCAAGAAACCATAGAAAAATGAT
>DF239701.1:89911-165241 GCA_000507305.1 Breviolum minutum Mf 1.05b.01 | reverse complement strand
AAAAAAAAAAAAAAAAGGGATTATACTGCCCAGTCATATGGGGGCTACAATAAACCAATATGAGGATCCCTATTAAACAACCAGGATCTAATGGAAAATAAGATTTTTTTGTGGCCCACATGGTTTGACAGACATGATGTGGGTTGAAGATCTTTGGCGACTTTGGATGAAGATGCCTGATGTTTTTTGAATACCATAAGACTTCAAGCAACCATCTTTAGACATCTTCATTGAAAAGTTTGAAGATTCCTTCATTTTTGGGACCCAAATGGAACATCCAATTGAAATCTCCAGAAGTCGTTGTTTGTTGGTGTAAAAAATCAGCTGAACCAATCTGGGAAGGACACCCAGCCAGCCTCTGGAGGAGCCAAGACATGGGGTCGATTCGGTTGCCGTTTCCCCTTAAGGTTGCTGTTTGGGTTGTGGTTCATCGACATGAAATGAACCCAAGTAACACAGGTAGAGGGATAGAAGTTCAGATATGAGGGTATCAACATTTGATTTGGATACGCCACTAATTTCAACCATGTGATTGTAAGCATTTTTTGTGAGGACGCTTGAGCTTTGAGCACCCTGGCATCAGCCAAATTTCTTCCATCAAGATTTTCCAGTTGCAGGTCCAACATCGGCCCATGTGGCAGTGGATGCTTTGATTTGCACCATGGCGGACCATTTCTTGGGAACCGCTGCGTTGGGAACACAGAGGGACAGATGTGTTGATACGTGATGTATTAAACAGCTGGGATGAAGGATAAAGAATCAGTTGCACCAAAATCATGGTTGAATTTCGGGGTTGTTGATATAGTTGATATAACTTTAACTATTATTTTTTTCAGTGTATATCAAAATATATGCGCTGCTGAGTATGTTTTTTTCATGGAAAGACCCACCCCCCAATGCTCCCAGAAGAAAGTATATGTCTTACATTAGGTTTTAAGGAAAGCAATTTTTAGTGACCCCCCTGAAAGCGTTGGATATATATTTTTTGCTATTTTTCATGTCTCATCCTACCTGAGGTCTTCGTTGTCCACTATGATTGCTTCCATTCGATTTGCAAAAGGCTGGGTTTGACTATCAGTGTGGAAATGAGGTACATTTATGGAGTTTCTTTTGGAACCAAATGTGGTTGCTGCAAACCTTAAAAGCAGCAATGTGAGTGTTGCAAAATTCAATGTTTGTTTCCTTTTCACCTCTAAGGAAGGCAAGATGGAAAGTTTGTGATTTTACTGCAGTATGTTTCAGTAGGATTGGACGCCACCCCATCTAGGTACCTACATTTTTGAATGTTTTTTGAGCCTCACCGAATATTTTTAGATGTTGATTCATGTTGAACTGACCGAAGATAAAGTCTCATGGGAATACGTGGGAAATACCACGTTTCCTCTATCCTGTATCCGGAGTTTCTCAGAATCTTTTTCTGTACTTTTAGTCTCAATGAAAGTGACAGAAATATTCTAGAACAAATTACGTATGTGCAGAGTGAGTGGTGTCTTCATGATTTGCATACCCAACAAAAACTTCAAAGTTTAGAAAAAAAACACATTCATCGCCGTTATGCGAAAATTCATCTCTCCACACCACAATTTGAGAAGATGTCAGACCCCGATTTTGGAATCTTCCTTTAGTGACCGCATAAGCAAAAGGGTTCCTGGTGAAATGAGAGTGGCAGATAGGTATAGTTTTCCATGAGTGTAGAACGTCCCTTTTCTTTCAGGTGGTCTTTTGATGGCTTCCCATGTTGGTGAAATATACAACAAGGGTTAGGACTGGATCAAATTTTACAGGGACCATACGATTTAACACCAACAACCAACAACCACGACCAACAACAAACACCAAACAACCAACAACCAACAACCACAACCAACAACCAACAACCAACAACCAACAACCAACAACCAACAACCAACAACCAACAACCAACAACCAACAACCAACAACCAACAACCAACAGCAACAGTAGCGTTTGCACCACTACAACCCCGTCACATCGTTGTAGGTGGTGAAACATCAAGCTTTATTCCACGGGCGGAACGTCAAGATTTGAAGGAACTGGAGGAATATCAGTGGGGAAACTCAACCCAGGCTGTCAGGGTATGTTGGTGAAGGTTTCAAAGTAGGAAGCTTCTGGAAACTGGCTGGTCGGGTAGGTGAAGGTATGGTCCGTGGATTTTTTTTTTTGTGAAGGCCTCCAAATACGCTAGGAAATCCAGTTTGGCAGGGTTAGCAATGAGGAAAATTTGCAGATTTTTTCATGGATTGGCTCTGCAACTGGTAAAGATGGACCATCTCTCAAATAGACCCCGCGCTGGTAGTTGCAACATGTGAATCCAAACGGTTGGTTGCAAGCATTGCTCTTGTCGGTCCTGACTCAGAAGATGTTGATAAGGCAATCAGTGAGCCGGTGGGACAATGAAAGACAATTATATTGTATGAAATTTTAATTATCCTAGCTTGTGACAAACTTGCAAGCATCGTGGATCTATGATTATGTCAAAGTTCTTTCACTTTTAAAAATGGAGTTGAATCCACCAAGTACTGCAAATCTTGAGATTCAAAGGAGCATGGTCGTAATTCGTTGAATTGGTATCGGTCAATTAACTAAGTTTAGGGTACTGGTTTGGATCTACAATTTGACAACGTGATTTCTTTTTTTTTCGAAGACTCCTTTTTTGGCGCCAAAGTTGAGAAAGAAATAGGGAAACAACAAAAAAGCGTTGGGGGAAATTCAGAAATTCATCATTTTTCTTGCTAAGTTGGCTAATGTTGGCTAAAATCTATTGTTGTGCAAAATTTCTCCCCTCTTTCCAAAGCCAGAGACACTCAATGGAGCTGGTCGAGCTTTACCGTGTCAAAACTGGGTATATTTTAGGGTGTTTTCATGGAGGTAAATGTACCATTCATTTTTTCGCATCTGGGATTGAAACATCACCATTTTCAACAGGAAATACATCGACTCAAATGGTGGGTGCTCCATTGCCATGTTAGTTGTTGGAAAGGGACGACCAAAAAACCCCCGGTTCACCGCCGAGACTGGGTCTTTTTCCCCTGACGTCGTGCGGCAGCCGAGTTGGATGGATGGATGGGCGAGTTATAGCAACCAAAAATTACCGGTTGGGTCACCTCAAAATTGAGTGGCTTTAAGTATGCGGGAAATAAATGCGTACCAACAAAAATGCTCCGAAAACAAACATTCAGGTTTATTATTGGTCGTAAATTTTGGTCCAACCCCAGCCCAGCACTACTGGTTGGTTGGTTGTGTTGTGTTGGTTGGTTGGTTGTGTTGTGTTGGTTGGTTGGATTGGTTGGTTGCAAGATGGCCACCTTGTGAGAAAACTTCTCCCCCCCCAAACCTAAAAACCACAAGGTCCTTGCCTTCAAGCAACGACTTGCAGCACTTCTTTGGCACCTTGGAGGTGGGGGTACAATAATTGGAAACCAGCCATCTTAAGCAAACAATATGCATGAAATATCAACGTTAAAAACCGTCATATCACCATCCATTAATTTTGTATGACATATAGTTCATATATAATTGTTGATATTGTTGATGTGGATGGTTTTCATATCTTTTTTGATATGGATTGAGTATATGATTGTGTGAGTCTAGGCCACTTTTCGCTTCACTTTCAACGTGCGCCCAAGAGGTACAAGTCGCTGCGTCATCGGGCAGAAATCGTTTCTATTGCAATGAAGAAGCCTTTCGCGAAGGCGACGTTGGACGTGACATGACGCAATGGTCACTATTGGGCCTCCGAAATGATGGCAAAGAATTTCACCTGAAGTATCAACTTCACTGCACATGGTACTTAAGGGCATCCTGCAAAAATTGGGTAGGGGAATCTTTCAAAATGTTTGGCTTTATTCAGGTTGAGTGATACAAGCAAAACTTCACCCCCAGATGTTTGTTGATTCTGGCGACAGGAACGATTGGATATATATATATATATATATATATGGGGTACTACATGTAGGTCTGTCCCTGAGCAAACCTGAAACAGCTCGCATCCTGGGAAGAAATTTGGAAGCAGATTGGGAAGCGCCACACTTAAGACTTTGATGCTTCAAAGTCTTTTTTAAGGATTCAACAGTGGCATCTTAAGAATTGAATTATAGAAGGGTTTTTCCCTCAGTGTCTCCTTTCGGACACTTAGGTTGTTCATCTTTCCAAAACCCATTGGTTGACAGACTCACCCTGAGTCTGATAATTATCCGACTTTTTTGGGGGGGGGAGATTGCCATCTATTACTGTATATCTAATTCCCTGTTGGGGTGAGATCTTCTACCAATAGAAGATCCATCAATCTGGTGGATTTTGCAGCTGCCCCCCTGAGAGATCGGTCTGATCGGTTGGGAATGAGAGGAAAGCCATGGAAAGTCTGCAGTCGGGAAGCATGGGAACGCAAGTATATGATATTTGAAATTACTTTGTCCATGATACAAACATGAGACATGTTCAATTTTCAACGGAGGCCAAAAGGAGAAAAAGAAATCTTCTCCTTTCCATATGTGTCTACTGGTACTACTGTAAACTATACCCCCTTGCGAGTGATGTGGTGTCTTTGTGTCTGTGTGGTGGGATTACGACACATGCGAACCCTTTACCAGCACTCACGGCCATTTTGATAGAGACTGTAGACTACAGGAATCTGGAATCCTTCCAACATGTTTCGGGGCACCTTTGCAAAACTTGATTTTTTCTTACATGATAGTTATGCGTACCTATTCGGTAAATTGCTATATATCCGCAAGCACCTCCTCCAAAATGAGGAGAGCTCGCGAACAGAACGCTTGAAAACGCCCATGAAACGAACTTCTCTTCGTCCATCCCATGGGTCCCATGCTGTGACCGGATAGCGCCTGAACTCTTGGCAGGTCGTGAAGGCATTCCTCACGACAAATCTGGCATGTCATGGCTCAACCCCGTGCTACCCTTTGGTGGACAGAGGTGTAGCAGGGGTCCTGTGGCGTATCCAAAAATGGAACAGAGGTTGGGGCATGAGCAAGTAAACATAGGCACGGCCTAGGTGGCACAGCTTTTAAGGATCTACTTTGGATGCACATTAATTAGGGGGTACTTCGGGTACTCCAAGCACCGTTGCTGAGAAATAAATAGGCCGAATTTGGAATCTACTGAGATGGGACCGTGCGATGTATATAATTAAAGAATACTAAATAGAAATAGACCTATACTATAGACAATGCCGAGTTTAACCACATTGGTGCTGGGCCCGCCTGAGATCTTCGCATTTTCCAACGGAGAATGCTTATTCCAACTCTCAAGATTCGGGTGCCCTTCAAAAAAGTACATGAGCAGTTGTCCTCTAAATACTGCATTCTTGACACGTTTTCATTGAAAAGTGCACCTTTGTATTTGCCATTTGTTGTATCAAGTCTCCTTTTTTGGTTTCTCAAAAAAGAGGTGACAATGATATTCAATATGAAATCAGAACTCATTTTTCCCACAATATTTGACTGGACCGACGCTCCACCACATTTATGGCTGGTCAACCAACCCCCCCCTAAGGTACCTCCCCCCAGAAATAAGGCCTTATTCAGGGGCTTATTAACCATTGGTTTCCATTTATTAGGCCGAAAATTAAACCCTTATTTCTGGGGGGAAAACGGGATATGTTAGGAGGGCTTGGTGGGTCACCAGCCATGACACTTATGCAAATGGTAAGGTTCACAGATCAACATCATCAACTGCCAGCAAGGAGTCATACCTTGCCAGTGACACGAGAGCTCTGCGAACGTGGCCTGGCCAAAGTGGTTCAGAAAGGATCCTCAAAAAATGGGGGCAATGAAAAAATCCCGGTTTGTTTAAGGGTTATATAGGGGATTCTGCTATCTCAATTATGTGGGGATTTTGAGATGATAATCAACCATTAATTAGAAGGATCCCTATTTCAACAACCAGCATAGTGGAAAGTAAGAATGTTGTTTTTTCGAGGCTTAAATGTTTCAACCAAAGTTTCATAAGAATACACATGGGACAGACTGTTGGACAAATCCTTGACGCTTTACCTACCAATACCCAAGTTTTTCCAAACATGACCCCAGATTTCTATCCGATACACTACCCAATTTACTAATCTAAAAACATAAATCGCTTGACATAACAATTGACTGTTTGATTGCACTTACGATTCGGTGAAGTTGCCATTTCCATCGTTGCCATAGTATATCTTTGTTGTAGGAAAATCATCAGTTCACCATTTTACATATCTTTAGCCTTCCCTTTCTGACAGTCTAAATTGGTGTGTTTTTTCCCTTAGTTTTGATAGGTATAACTTTGCAGACTTGAAGCAACAAACCCCCATGCACAACTCCATTTTATTGCGTGACCTTTGGTTGGTTGAATTGGAGTGAAGACATGTGGATCAATTTTTGTAAATTGAACATCGTCACGACCTGGTGTGAATGACGGCTGCATAAGTAGGTGGTGGTTTCAAATATTTTTTACTTTCATCCCTATTTGGGGAAGATTCCCATTAATCTTTTTCAGATGGGTTGAAACCACCAACCAGATAACTCAGATAATCATTAAACCTTTGCCATTTGACCGTTTACCGGGATGATGATCAGCATTCGTTTGTTGGATTTTGGAACCCCTTTTGGGGAACTTCAGGTGCTTGGAAGGAGCTTGCATGGAAATGTCCACCTGTCCGGGTGACCGAGAAAAAACATCAAAAAAATGGTTTCAGGAAGTAAGTACCCTCCCTGAAACTAACATATACCCTGAAAATAGGGGCCCCATGGTAAAGGAGATTCCTATGGGAAACCATCATTTTCAGGGGCTATAGTTAGTTTCAGGGAGGGTATATACCTGGATAAGGACTTGTAAAGAACAGGTGCTGAGTATTGCAAAATGATGTTTCAATTTTTCTTCTTTGCCTTCTCGGAATACGGCCAAAAAATGTGAATCAGTTGGGTGGATCTGTCAGTTTTTTTCTAAAAGGCAGGCACATGCTGTGGTTTTGGGTGCCTTATATAGGGGTGAGAGACATATCGTAAGCCGTTTAAAAGCATAGTAGGCATAGGAGACACACTTTTAGAGAGAGTTTATAATTATGATTGAATAACATACCGAAGAGAGCATATTTTGAATTTAAGATTATTCGAGATATATAGATTGTATTTCAAGATCAGTATATGTCAGTATGATCGAGTGCAAAATAATCAATTGTTTCTCCGTTTTAGGTCTCAAACATCCAGGTTGTACGCATATCCAGCCTCTGAATTATGTGATGGGTGTTTCCAAAAATAGGGGTACCCCCAAAACATCCCAAAATGATCATTTTTAGTAGGAAAACCCATGGTTGTTGGGTAGCACCATTTTAGGAAACCCCTTGATGTATCCATTACTTTAGGAAATGGAAGGATCCTTCAAAGTTGTGAATGCAACGGCTCTTGCACCCCAAAATGTCTTCAACCTGGCTAGAAATGTGTCACAAGATTGGGGGCAGTCACGGTGACATCACCCCAAAAGGTATAGTTCTCCATATGGAGAATGCCTGTTGGCGAAGTTTATTTCAAATGAAAAGGCAGGAGAAGTTCAAATCCTCACCATGGGACGTGAGCCCAATCATATGAAAGATGTACACATTTAAATCTTGTCTTGTATCTCACTGTTAATGCACCAGTTGAGGTTGGTAGCTTATCCCATTATTTACAAGGTTTTAGCACCATCCAAACGGTGGTTGGCCTTGGGATTCTTCCATCAACAGTAGTTTGTGCTTCAAGAGGGTGGCAAGATGTTTCCTTCCCAGCCGGGATTGGCCCAGGCTGGGTTGCTGGCCAACATGCAGCTGTTGATCGGTTTGCAGCAACTTGGCGCCCCTTTAGGATACCACACCATGAAGTGTCTCAAAATGTAGGACTTGCATGAAATTGTGGCATGATTCATATATATATATATATATATGAACAAAGTGCTTAAGCACAATGATTTAGTGAGTTGGTTCAAACATCTTTTTATTTTTTGGACGTGGATTTTCACTTCAACTATTTTTTTTCTCTCCAGGGTATTGCTTTTGACCTGAAGGACCTAGAGAAATTGATGGCAAACAACATATTCTTGAGGATCCAGTCGATCACTGGAGTTCCATTCACCTGAAAGACCCCTTCAGAAAGATAGAAAATCCCTTCAGACAATTTGCAAACCTTAGAGAGGTTGACTTTACCACCCTTGGAAAAGTACCTCAAAGGTACAGATATCTGATTGGGTCAACAGTGAGGCCTGGATATCTTATATGTATGTATAGTTGGTATAATTTAGACATTATACATCATTATTGTGGAAATATAGCTGCACAATTTTGTCATGATAGTACATACATCTTTAGTTTCAAATATTATATATATACATATATATATATATATATATGTATTTACATATGCACAGATTTATCCCTGATGTTCCCATCCATTTTTCAGTTAGCCATGGTGACATTTTTGCCAAGGAATGCTTCCTTTCGAAAGGGTGAGTTCTCCATCGGCCTGGAGCTCCAAGGACGGTAGATATGATATACCACCCTGAAATTTTAATATACACCGTGGTGAAAGTAGATGGCTAGCCACTCCCAAAATGTTGCTTAAACTCCACGGACTCCAGTGTCAATAGTCCACAAGTGATGGATCTCTCTTAATTTTTGTTCGCTTCTTTATAGCTGCCAGCCTTGCAAAGTAGTGTATCTATATAATATCCCTACGCATTCTACTTGCACAGAATGATGCGTTTGTAGAAGTCGTTTTCCCTATGTTTTCTCATATCTTTTGATTCACGACGTGTTGCCGTGTGAGGCTTTGAAGCTGTTTCACCGAACGAGTTGTACCTGGACCTTGGGGGAATGGGTGGGTGTTGAGGTTGGTAGTTGATGCCAGGAACGTCGCAAAAGAGATGCTCTGAAGCATCAACATGGTAGGTCAACCCCATTCTTTTCACTTCAAAAGTGTACTTTTTTTAGATTAATAATACGAATTAAACTAGAATTGGCTAGCTGACTGCATGGTGAAGGAAACAGGTTGTCTTGGCGTGGGGGGGGATTTTGTGACTATAGCCGCATAGCCTTTTCTCACCCACTCAACGAACGAACCGCGATTGTTGAAGTAGTAGCATTTTTTTTGGGGGGGAGGTCATGTTGCTTCCAGACTTCTCTCACTCTTGGGCAGGCCCTTCTGGAATGGAATTAGAATCAGTACATTGACATTTGCATATTTGGTGGCTTGCATTGGCCACCCGGACAGGTGTCAGCAGTAAACAACTTACATTTACATACATAATAATGAACAATTACCTGAACTTCACAGGACTGTTACAAGTGTTTGGTTAATTGCCAAAACAAGCCTCGGGACTACAACTTTAGGGCTAGCCAGTCTCGGGATTCTTCTGAAAAATCTTACGTCAGGTTGGTAAATCATATGGACAATATATGCATGTCAAGATTAGGAACCCTAAACTCCAGGTTGTTTCCTACTTACACTGACCATTTCCAGGCTTATTTAGCGTGTCTTTGGCGTATAGTTTGAAATACATATTACACATCATATACATCATGCCGTATATGACATACTGCCCGGATTCTTTGGTTGTGCAGCGTGACCTTTCGCAACGCTTTCGAACTCACAGGAGAAGGCGCGTTTCGCTTTCAAACTCTGGCAGATGCTCTCGATCGGGTTGGGATCCTCATTAATCTTTTGAAACCCGGTGTGCTTCAACAAAAATCCCAACACATTTTCTATACGTAGTGCTTTTGTTCCCTGAATAGATGAAAAACGGAAATGGAAAGTAGATACTCAAAACACCTTGAGGTTTGAAGAGTGAGTTGTTGGCTTTGGGGAGTGTAGCTGCAACGCTTGCCAATATAGGTTTGGGTTAAAGTTTGGAGTGAAATATTGCCCATACCATACCATCCATGTATGGTATATTTACCTACATTTGATTGATTTTTATGGTTTCCATGTGGGTACATATACAATCGTCCCACGGATGCCTGTGGGTTGTGATCTCTCAAAAAACCTCATATTCCCAGAGCCCATCCTCCCAATCAATTTGGATTCGGGGCCTGGAGATCTCATCATCTTCTGGGGTAAACTCACCACATGTACATGAAGAACAGGGAGGAAATTTCCTAATCCCCTCCAACCGCCCCCCCAAAAAAAAACAAAAAAAGGGTGAAACCGTGAAACCTGAACCCCCAACAGCTGCGGGATATGCATGCATTTCCCTCATCCCAGCAGCAAGCTGCAAGTACCGAACTTCAGGTCTTGGACGACTGCCATGTGGTCAGCTCCTGGCTTAAAGAATGGAGTAAGACACATGTGCCTTGGCCGCTAGGCATAGGAATTGGAATAAAATTGGTAGGTCTTTTGTTGGGGGGGTTCGTTGAAATGGCAATTCTCATGTTATTTCATGGTATATTTCCACTCAAAATGAGCTCACTTCAACCAAAGTAAGTATACTCCTTGAAGTCCTTTGACGTTCCCAAAAAATCGAGAAAACTTCTCCTAATGAACCAAGCAAGTCATTGGAGGGTTTGAGTTCGAAGGTTCCAGGTTTTCCATTTTCTGAAGGGGTACCCTCCAGGAAACTAACATGTCCCACCTTGCAAAAAGGAAAATCATCTTCAAATGTGCCTTTTTTAGGGAAGATGTTAGTTCCCAGGAGGGTAGATTTTCAGCAGTTTTGGGACCCCAAAAACAAACAGACCAGATCTGAAGGATGATTGAGTTCCGTGATTTCTGGACGTTTTTGGGAAGCCCCAAAACCTGCCAGGAATCCCGAGACCTACCTGAATCACCAATTTTTTTTTGAAGACATGGTCGGAACCAAACACCTCTAGAAGTGGTGTATCACTAGGTGGTGGTTTCAAATATGTATTATTTTCACTCCTATTTGGAGAAGGTGATTCTCATTTTGACTACAGTAATATTTTTTGAATGGGTTGAAACCAAACCACCAACTAGAGATGGATGGCAGCTGCAACAGCCAAGGTTGAAGCTTCTTGCTGAAGAGCCGTACCATGCTTGAGAGGAACCGAAGGACGCTGTATGGCTACAGGTATGATTAGTATACCTAAGAAACCAACTACAGGATTCCTAGGTCCGCTTGTACATTTTGAGCCATAGGTAAAATGGTTATGATAGTTATATGCTTGTACATTTGGAGTTAATTTCAACCATCTAGATTATACAGTAGAGAATGGTTTCAGTTGTTCTATAAACCCTCAAAAAGGCTAGAGGGTCAATCCAGTGCAGAAGAGACGACATGGTTGCGGTCTCATTCTGACTTACCCGATGTTTGCATGTGACAATTCATATACAATCCAATATTTACAGACATATTTGTATATATATATACGTATATTAAACACAGTATACATACCTAAACATGTGTAAGCCTATTTTATTTGTACTGCATTGGTTTTCTCAAAGAGATCATCCAATACTGGTACTACATAATTTTTCAACTGGTACTCAATCGAAAAAACAATCCATAAAGCCCAAGACTAAACGTAATATTCGAGGGTTTTGGTCACAATCATATCTCCAAGAAGGCCCTGCTATTTGAATACAAAGTTATTGCACCAATATGATTAGAGACTGAGAAACTTCACAGAAAAAATCGACCTCCAATCGAGGCCTGCAAAACAAACAATCCTTACAAAAATCTGTTTTTTTTGTTTTTTTGGGGTCAATATTGCGATCCAGATGTTGTTTAGTTATCTACATCTAGTATTGCAAATGGATTTTCCAACAGAACTGCTACTCACCGTTTTGATATATGGACATAAACCCCTTAACCTTGCAAACAAAGTACCAAATGCATGGGGAGTCCATGGGGGTGCCATTCTCGAGGTCAGTAGCGCCAAAGCGATGAAAAGAAAAAGGGTCCATGGCCGGAACTGGCGATGTTGCTTGGACAGGGTGGAGTGATCTGAATGAACAGTTGGGTCCATTTGTTGTGGTGGTTGTTGTTGTTGTTGTTGTTGTTGTTGCTGTTGTTGTTGTTGTTGTTGTTGGTGGTGCTGGTGCTGGTGCTGGTGCTGGTGCTGGTGCTGGTGCTGGTGCTGGTGCTGGTGCTGGTGCTGGTGCTGGTGCTGGTGCTGGTGCTGGTGGTGTTCTTTTTCCTGAGAACCAATATCGATTTCCCCTCCCGTTTTTTTTGGTTTACGATTTGAAAGGACACATCTGGTGACAAGCAGCAAAACATTCTGCATGCACCCGTTATAAACTACCCTTGAGATTTGTATATTTACGAAAGCCACGAGGAGGGGGACAGCGTACAATCGGGCAATTTGTAAAGCTAAACAACGGCATGAACCAAAGCAAAGTTTGTATCTTAACTTGTGAATTGCAGTTTTGGAGATGTAGTTTCTCACATGGTGACACAAGGTGGATTTTTATGTGGAATTCTGCTCAAGGATCAGGCTGATTTTTCGTCATTTTAGCCTGTCTTTTTTGACTGCAGCCTCTGAAAACCATGGCGCGCCACTCCACGAGACTATCGGCTGTGGTGCTGCTGGCCGTCGCTTGCTTGGCCTTTCAGGGACTCACGCAGGCATTTGTGGCGACTAGCCTCAACAGGAGAGATGCTTTGCAGGCAGCTGGTTTTGCTGCGGCCACTCTTGGGAGCCAAGCAGTTTGGGCTGATGCGCAGGGTGAGCCTTATGCATGCCTCACCAGGTATGGACCCCAGATCTTGCAGCTTAAGGATGCAGTGGACAAGGGTGACATGGAGGCTGTTCTGAAGAAGGAGCCGAAGTTCAAGCTGCTGAACAGCTACTGGCGCCGCAATGACCCTGCCACCTATGAGAAGTACGTCAGTTTGACCGATGAGCTTCTTACGGCTGCAGATGAGGGAAAGAAGGATGTGGTGAAAAAACTCTACTCAGAATACACATCTGATCCAATCTTCGACTCTTTGAAGACGCCAATCAAGCGCAAGAAAAACACCATGACCATGTCCTCCTATGGTGCCGGCAAGTCTATCATTTCTGAGTGAGCCACTGCTGAGTTAGTGTGTAGTGCGAGCAGTTGGGCAAAGATGGGCAAAGGGGCCGCAGGCTGAAAGGAAGCGCTTAAACTCTCGACGTTTTAGAGTTTCAAAACTTGCATGTCGGTATGGAGATTCCTTTGGAGGAGGATAGTCTTTGTAAACCGCCACCTGCAGCCGTTGAAAAGCGCCAAAGTTTAGTGGCCCAAAATTATGGCACATATGATCACGCAACGCACTTCGCTTGCCATTGTCATAAAGGATTTATCGTAATACTATATTTGTTGAACCCATCTGAAAGTGTGACCTTCTTATCATCTATTTGCTTTTATGTATCATTTGCGTCTCGTAGATAATCTATGTTTTTAATTCATCAATGATATAGAAAAACTTGAAATGGCATATACCATTCACCACTCCATGTCTCATCAATTTGATCATTTTTAGCAGCAAAAATTTCAAGCTCCGCATGTGACTTCCCGTGTCTTTCAACAAAATCCGAACATCCATCCATCCATCGGTGGGTCCGGTGATGGATGAAACTTCCTGTGAGTGGAGGTGGGGTATATAGGAGCTGGTGTGTAAGTGTTGTTGGCATTTGGCAGAACCGAAAAATTGAGGTTGTAACCCCCAGAAAAAGCCCGCAATTTTTTCAGGAGTAATTTATCACTCTTTCTCCCATATGGGTGTTTCTGAAAAATAATGGTACCCCCACATCATCCATTCAAAATGGGTTTTCCATTATAAACCATCCATTTTGGGGTACCCCTATTTTTAGAAACATCCATGGAAGTGTAAAACGGCTTGGAGATACACCTATTTTTGACTGAACCATGATTATGGGAGGAAGTGTATGATCAAATATGATCAACCATCATTGTCCCTGAATAATCCCGTACACTCCCCAAAACAAACATAGCACGTCAAAATGGTGGTTTCCAATAGGAATCCCCTTTTCCAGGGGGCCCCCATTTTCAGGTGCTATGTCTGTTAGTTTCAGGGAGGATATCCATTTTTGGATGCATTTTCATTTTGATACTAGAAAAGTGGTGGTTTGATACATTTTGATACTAGAAATACCTTCCCTGAAACTAACATAGCACCCGAAAATAGAATAGGCCATCCCAAAAGGTAAGTAGTATTCCAACCATCCATTTCCAGGTGCTATGTTAGTTTGGGGGAATGTGAGTCCATATTTCTTGAGGCCCGGGTGTAGCATTGGAGATGGGCAGTTTGAAACCTTCCAGATCCAAGGTTTCGATCCTCCAGGTGATGGAAGGATCATCTCATGACTTGGTAACCATGGTGATCGTAGGTCCCCTAAGGATCGGATTATTTCCTTTCCAAATACAGTAACTTAAATGGCTTACAAATGATTACAAATGGGGGTTACTAACTACTTACATCTTTGGTAACACCCCCATTTATAAGTCATGAAACGGCCAATTGCAAGGGGAACGTTGCCCCAGTTAGGGGCGAAAACGACAAGCATGGTTATTAAGCACTTATTGAATGGGATGCAGGAGGTCAGTCACCACCGGGATTATAATATTCAGGAAACCCAACTTACTAAACCTTCCAATTTGTTACTGTTGATAGGTTTAGGGCAAGTCCAAGGTTGCGCACTTCCCTGAAAAAAAACGAGGCCCAGATCTAGTGACCAAGTGTCCAAAGTACATCTGGAAGACTATGAAGAAAATACTTTCCCTCAAACTGTCGATTCCAATTCTCTTGCTAGAACAAGGCAGGAGGTGTGGGCTTATGTTGTTTTCTAATAAAACTACCTGCAGATTTGAAAGGCCAGATTTAGAAAGATCAACTTTGAATTCAAAGTCCTTCGACTTTTCAGGCTTTTCTTCGAGTGAAAACTGATCATGTGCTACTATTTAAGTTCTCTTAGGTAGCTCAAGTTGGGTCCAGCTTCACTCTATTTCAGCATTTGTTGCAATCCAACGACATGCAAAGCCTTGATTTGAATTGATTCCATGCTTGATTTAGCCAAAGCGCATCATTCATAGTTAGTCAACCTAACCGCCGCCCCCTAACGTACTCCCCCCAGAAATAAGGGCTTAATAAAGCCTTATTAAGGGAAACCAATGGTTCATGGCGGGAGTATCAAATTGACCCTTGACTCCTCTCCCTGACACTCGCAGGCCTAGCTTTTGCTCTTCCGTGCAGGTGTGGTGTTCGTCCATGCTCCGCATCAGTGGGCAAGAAACCATGGTAAACGACTCCAACAACCGAAAAAGACATACAAAAAAACTAAAATAAGTCCTGTTGGTGTTGTCGCAGAAATTTGGGTCCCTGACATCTGGATGGTGTTTTCCCAAGCATTGAACGAACCATTTGCACCCATTTGCACCGAGTGCCCTTTTTACCTATGCTTGAGTTTACTTGACATGATTGATTATTCACAGTTAAGTTATGTAGATAACATAGCTGCATGGATTCTTGTTCCAATGACATTGACAACAAGTTTGATTTTACCCCATGGGGACCCCGATTTTTTCCAAGTCCTCAAGCTGCCCTAACTTTCGATCCGCGCCGACCCCACACCGCAGCCTTGGACCGAAAACGCTCCAACGTGGCGTTAGCCTCGAGGGTCCATATTGAAAACATCCCCATCCAGTTTCCGGTGCAGCTTCGCTGCTGCTGCGGTCGAACAGGACGGTCCTGTGTTGGTCCAAAAGATGTGCCCAAACCAACAGGTGGATCTTTTGAGTCTGTCAACATCTGAGGGCGAATCTGATGAAGAGTCACTCAGCAATTTGAAGAGGGTGGGCATTTTTGGACAAATCGTGTGTCTCTTACTATAGGTGCTGGTTTCTTCAATATTGTTTATTTTCACCCCGAACTTTGCGGAAGATTTTCCGATTTTGCCAATATTTTTCAGATCGATTGGTTCAACCACCAACCAGTCTTAAGTCTTAAGTCCCATTGATCCATATTCATCATGCACATTCCAGTACTGGCCTGATTCGGCTGCAAAGAAACTAGTCTTGGGGGTACACACTTTACATTTCCACTTGGAACCTGAGAATACACCCCTGGAAGAGGAAAATCATCTTCCAAACCATCATTTTTAGGTTCTATGTTAATCTTCCGGGGTGTATATCATATATGTGTCGTATAGATGAGGATAGGGTGACATATTCACCCCCAGTGTCGGCCCTACTTAATTCAGGTGGGTGGAATATCATGCACCCAGACTGGTCACACCTGTTTTTTTCATAAACTGATTTGGACGAAAGGCAAGATGGACGATGCGCTAGTGAGATGTAAACAACTTGAACTCAACCCAGCTCAAAGTCACTAGTTTGAACACATAGTATACAGCGAGATTACATCGAGGGTTTCCCCCAAACCCTATGTCACAGTGGGTAAATAATGATATTCCATTCTAGCTTTTTTGAAGAGAACCAAAAAAAATTAACCTTCCCAAAGTATACACATATACCATTGCTTGTTTCCAAAAAAATGCCCACCTTCTTCGCCTCTCGATGTAATCCGAAAGATCTCCAAAATTCATGGATTAAATCTATGGCTCAAAACTTTGTGATTTCTCATCCTGGATCATTTGTGGAGCGGCTATGGATGTCTTGTGTTTTTTTTTGGGGGGGGGGTCCGGGGGACCTCACGTCCGACCGATTTCCCCCCCAAAAAAATGGTAGTTGGGATATCCGGGATATCCCCGAAAATTTCAGGGGAAATTTAGGGTTGGTGAAATATGTATTATCATTTGCCCAGATAGATTCCCAAGGGATTTTCCCGGAAGAAATAGGGAGTTCCCCACGCACACCAAATCCCTTGACGAGGTATGTGGCAGTGAAGGCCGGCAAGTTTGATCTTGATGTGGTCATTGCACCTTGAAAACCAACGAGTTAGAGTCGTTTCGGGGTTGATGGGGGTGGATGGCAATTTTTCAATGAGCCCTTTGGTATAGAGATGTTTAACAAGAAGGCCTGTAAGGGTTCTGAATGGTTCACATGCGATGTTGGCATCATCAATTTGTTTTTGGTGGAGTTGATCTTGAATTTATGTTTTGTGGGAGTCCTCACTACACCTCCCCCCAGAAGCTACCCAACCCAGATCAGAAAGATGAACATCAGGGCTTTCAATTCCTGCAAGTGATCAACAGTCTTCCAAAACTTAGTTTTTTTTTCTTTACCTTTACTGGCATTTCACTAAAAATCCGGTGCTTTTTTTATCTCAACCAGCCATTTCTGGTGTAAAAGACCATGGGTGGCTCCAATCTCCTTCAGGATGGAGGTTGAGGTCAACTTGTCACGTCCGAGGCTGTTGAAGAGTGCGCTTGTCGTTTTGCCTTTGAGCGTTACTCTGAGATTGCGGGGCTCAAACATGTCATGCTGCTGGACCCAAAATTGCTGGTGGTGCCTTTTTTAACATGTGGATACCATATACAAACCCAACGGACCGGCAGCATTTTATGAGTCAAATCTTCCAAAATGTGGGTCATTTGTGTTCTAGTTAATGAAGATGGCGATAATGAACCCCTTCAATGCTAAGAATTTAGCCAAGAAGTTCGAATAGGAAAGAATAAACTGTTCGGAGCTTCCCAAAACATACATTGCTTGGAGGTAGGAGGATTTGAATGTACTGGGTGACAAAAGTAAATGCATGTATGATGGATATGACATAATATGAATGAATATGATTATGTGATATTATTTATTTTCACATATATATATATATTTAGAACTTATAATATTTACATATACTTTGATGCTTTGCATTTACTTACCGATTTGATGATA
Source organism: Breviolum minutum Mf 1.05b.01 (assembly GCA_000507305.1). Classification (NCBI taxonomy): domain Eukaryota; class Dinophyceae; order Suessiales; family Symbiodiniaceae; genus Breviolum; species Breviolum minutum. The sequence goes on along the minus strand of DF239701.1, from coordinate 147,469 downwards.
ATATATGTATATCCACATGTATTGTCATATGTGTGTTGCCAGTTGGGTGGCTATCTCGTAACGGTTTTGCACACATATATCATCACAACATGTCAGGTTTTGCTCGTTTTTGTCCAGCTTGGTGAACTCTCAATATTTGCCATGGTTAATGACCTCAATGATGGCTGTTGATGGGTGGATGATGGTGATCTCATTGAGATTTTTTTTTGGAAACCGACCTGACAACGAGGGAAAACCTACAGAAAACGGACCACACATTTCAGGTTCAAGGTGAATTTTGGTGTCTTCTGGTGTAGCAACCGAGGTGATTTCTCTCATTGCGGGATTTTACTAATTTACCGGTGGCAATAGCAGTTGAAATGTAGGGTTGTGATCTAATGAAGTGTTTGAACCAAGGGAGCAGACCCTTCATGAGCAGGGGAACTAACAAAGGGTGTTTTATTGGCCACTATTCATACATCTAGATATTACACAGATTATATTATATGCATACATATATTATATGTATCTATATATAAATACATCATTTTAACATTTACATATATAAACATATAATACATTTACTCCCGCAAGACTTTTCCAGGTCATCAGTTCCCAAAAAAAACACAAAACCACCGGGGTCTCCCAGAATCTCATGGGATTCTGGCAGCAACGAGGATTGCTATGAGCGACTCGGAAATGATGACTATGGTGGAAGACTTGTGTCACACCAACCGTGATAGGCCCAAGGGGTTTGTTGGAGTCCTGGGTGGAGGGCAGGAGGTTTTTCCTAGGCTTTTTCATTTTTCCTAGTAAGGATGGCATTCATTTCGGAAGCTGAAGCAATGAGATAACACTCCAAATGTGACATTTGTGACTCATATGACATTTCTTGAGATATTGCAAAAAGGCAAAAACAGTCCTTTCATACAAAGATCCCAGGATTTCAACAAAGCCGAAGCACCAAGAAAGCATGGTTGATGAGTTGGTTCGGAGTATAACGTGTCAAATTGGAGTGAATGTAGGTTTTTAGAAACAGCGGGGTATGTTTTTGATTGTTTTTGCACGGTATACATTTGGGATCGCGTCCTGTAGTTTGGCGGATAAATGCATCCCCGAAAACTAACATGGAACTCAAAAATTGGTGGTCTGTAGATGCTTCTCCTTTTCCAAGGGGGTATTTTCAGGTTCCATGTCGGTTTCGGGGGTGTAAATGTAGGTGTTTACATTACATGTGTTTATTCAATGCAGATCTGAAAGGAGACTTGAGGGATGTCCGGTTTTCGCTTTCGAAAACTGCCTGTGTGATGTTTTTGATCTAGCGGAACATGATCATTTGGCTTTGTCTCAACATTGAGGTCGCTGAAATGGGTAATGCTAGTAGCGAAACCGATCATGTGAAAGAAAAACAGTTTGTTGCTGTTATTGGCAGCCTTAAGTCAGTTGAAGGACCTTGAGTCAGTTGAAGGATCTTGACACTGGCACATGATGTTCAACATTTGTCTAAGATTGTTTTGGTACAGCAAATTTGAAATCCAGATTCTTAGGTAATTTCCATTCCCTTTGGCCATGACTGGAGCATTTTTTGCTGTAATTATAGTGCGATGCCAGTCCCTGAAATGGGCTTGTATATAGAGGTTTGCAATTTTTGTTGTTAGTGCCTAACTGTCTTGACTACCAGCCTGGAAAATTAACATGGAACCTTCAAAATCACCGGATTGAAAAGGAAAGTCATCTTCCCATAACCTCCACGTTTGGGTTTAAAATATCACCGTATCATCCCCCCCGAAGTTGAACATAGCCCCTGAAAAAGTTACTGTACCTTCCCAAATAAACAGGAAAGGATCGTCTTTCCATCAGGGGGCTCTAAGGATCATTGGACCCTCAAAACTGGCGTCATTTTGAGGACCTAAACACCCCTGCTACAGTATACTACAGGTTCAATCAAACCCTTCCATTGGAGGGTCCTTCCGATCCTTAGGGGGTTGTAATTTTCCAGGGTGTATCGGGGTGAACGTTTCGTGGAGGCCTTTGTTGCTAGTGGTGGGCGAAAGACCTTGGTTAGCCCAGCTGCAATCCTTATCGAAGAGTGATCGCGTGTCTTGGGTGTCAAGACGTTAAGACGACAGAGCTCCGCACAAGGAAAGGCTGAGATGTGCAAAATACTTACACTCTTGTAAACTAACAAAGCAATAGGAAATGGACCATTGGAAGATGTATTTCCTACATCAAATGGGGGATTTTCCATTGCCATGTTAGTTTACCGGAGGGTACTACCCCTGGAAGTCCAACAAGCCACCATTTTTTATATGTTTTTATAGGTTGGGTAAAGAGTTTCACCTTTTTTGTAAGGTTTATCATTATCCAAAAAGGTTTCCCACCATTTCTTTGACAAAAGTGGTTGACTTCCGGGGACCACCAACTTACCTTTAATTTTTCAAGGGTTAGTTCTTAAGTTTTTCAAGGTTCTTAAGGGGCGACATGGGCGAAATTTATTTCGTATATCAGCAGAAAGAGTCGCTACGCTGAGTTTTTTGGCTAGCTTTAGTTTTGAGGTAAGTCTTAGTCTTCCCAAATGACCTTAGGTCAATTGATTAGCAGTACTATTGATGGAGGTGTGTAGTTGATCCCAGGTTATATACAGAATATATTTATATTTGTACCTAGGGATTAGGTGTGTCCCAGGTGATGCAGGAGTTTCTCCAACAGGAAGTCGGAAGAAGTATGGGGTGGCCTTCTGTAGCTGACCCCGATTGAAAAAGAATATCGTTTCCCACACCTCTTTTTTAGAATCCATGTCAGTTGTCAGGGGTGTATGTTTTTCATGTTTTGTTTTTGATTGTTGGAATTTCCACTTAGTGAAAAAATATTTGCCGGATTTTCATGTGTCGATTCATATTGAAATGTTTTGGAATGTTGTGATGTCTGTTGGAATGTGTTGGCGTGTATTGTACCCATAGACATGGATGATATATTTACCTACATTCGGTTGTAATTTTATAGTAAATGTAGATAAGTAAATCTACCAGTCCCATGGATCCGTCATGGAATGTGTAAGCTCAGCTATGCCTTCCGAAGTGGTTGCTTGAAAAACCACACCTGTAACCATGCAAGGTTACACTGTCAGGCCGTCATACCCGGACAGAGAAAATTGAATCTTCACGCAACAAGCCCTCAGATACTTGTGACTTACAACAACTTGTGACCCACCATAAAAATCACCATCTTCAAGGTTGTCTCAAAAAAGGGGCTCTCCATGTTTAAACCCTCTTCTGAAACTAACAGTTGAACTCCTTGAAAATGAATGGTTGGAAGAGGATCCTTTCCTTTTAGGGATGATGGCTCCGAAGGTGCGAACTGTTCGTTGTTTCAGGGGAGGATACCACGAGTACCACCACGACGTTTTTTCCGTCGATCGAAAACAAATTCTCTCAGATTCCCTTCGTGGTGGATGCCAGCGACTCGGGACCATCCAAGAGTCATGCCAAGTTGGCTGCATCATGCACACAGAAGGACGGCACCTTTTGAAAAGGTGGTGGTTTGAAGCATTTTTGATTTTTACCCCAAACCCTGCAAAGATGATCCTATTTGACTCATATTTTTTGCAAGTGGGTTGAAACCACCAACTAGTTTTGCATATGAGTTGGGTGATACGGTTGATGGTTCAGGAATCCGCCTATATAACCAGTTGATATGGAGAATATCTCATTTTTTCACAGCAGTTCATAGATAACAGGTGGTACGCACAGAAGGACGGACGTTTTGGGGATACCCCTCCACAAAAACTATCCCCTATCCCGTCCTATGCAGTCCGCACTTTTGAGGCGATGATTTTCCCAACTTCCCGTTTGGTGGGAGAATTATGTTACTAGTTTCCCGGAGGGTATCTCTGATCTTCCAGTTCCCTAACAACATTTGGTAGCCCCAACCTTGACGGACCTGGAAGGGAAAAGTTGGATTTCCAGCTTAGGTTTTTTCAAATTCCATGTTTTGGTCATCCCCCCCCCAGAAAACTAAGGTGACTAGTTGGAACATCACCATTTTTTATTGGGGATACATCTTCGTTGTGTCATGTTGGTTTTCGGGGGAGTACTTCCCAAAATGGACATAACCACATTTTCAGGAAATTCCAAGTATGTGAAGACCGAACCCGTTGAGGTACCACTTAAGAGACAGGAAATAGCCAATTGCGAACCGCTTATTTAAGGGTCCATGCAGCCTTGTAACCGCCGGAGTTTTGATTGGTTGAGCAATGATCAGACTTGTAGGAGGTGAAGCCTTTACATATCTAGGTCCTAGGTGGTGGTTTCAAACATTTCTTTTACGTTCACCCTTATCTGGAGAGAACATCCAATTTGACTAGTATTTTTCAAATGGGTTGAAACCACCAACCACATATATTAACCCCTGAAAGATTGTTCCATAGAGGCTGAAAAGCACCCAATTGAAAGTAAAAATCATCTGAACCAAACCTCCATTTTTGGGGGCTTCACAATGTTAAATTTTCCGGGATGTAATCATTGCATTATTATACTATATTAATTAGCGTGTCTTTCAATATGCTTTCCCATGGTGCATGGGGAGATGAACTTCTCAATCTAGCTTTGGTTCTCTTGTAGACTTGACCATTTTATCACCAGCAATTATATATGAAACATGATGTTGAAAGAAACAGATGGGGAGCCACCAATAAAATGCAACAAAAAAACATGAGGTTTTGTCTAGCTTTTTCGCAAAGAAAAGACATCATATTTCCATAGCAAGTAAAACTTTCCTTTTCATTCATCCTCCGAAATGGCTTCCTTTCAATGAAGAACACCAGCAGAGTTTGAGCCTGATTTGCCTCTGAGCCCGACTTGAAGGAGTTTGAAGATATCCTTGGTTGCTGTGCCTCATGGTGGTGTGATGTGGCGATCCTTCAACGGTGGCTCTCCTGCATTTCTTGGAATATTTCTAGGTAGGGTGGTTAGGAGAGATGATTGGTGCTCCTCCATTTGCTTCCATTTAAACCTGGCAGCTTTTGACCTGCTGCATTTGCTTGATTGGCATCAGCAGTCGGCATTTTGAGATCGATTGGTTTTGTAGACTCTTCTTGAGAAGGAACTGACTGTCGGTATGTAACTCACACAACTAAGATGGAACCTGAAATTTGTCCCTTATATACCCCATAGGATCCATGTACGGCATATTTATTTACATGTGTTTGATGTTTAGATTAAATGTAGGTAAATCAACCAGTCCCATGGGTCTTATTGGTACATAAAATATGAGATTTCCTGTTTTTTTTTCCGTACTTTGAAGGGTTTTACCAAGTTCCTGAATTGCTTTAGCTTCAGCAGATCAACCTTCAGTAGTTTTTCTTGAGGATCATGGGTTGGAGATGGTAGCATCCAACGAATCAGTGCAAGATAGTTTTTGTCCGGATTTGTTTCACCCGAGTCCCAGAGACCACTTTCAGGACTCGTTGAACTAAAAGAATTTCGGTGAAACGTCGTAAAAAATGGACCACCCCCGAAAAAAAAACATATCTGAATTTCTGTTAATTCTTACGATATTTTGGTGTAAGCTCAATATCCTTGGTAACATCCAACAAAAAAGTCCTCAGCATTTTCGGCAGCTGGATTGGCAACGCCCCGAGGTTGCTGAGATCAAAGGTGGTTTAAAGGGTGTCAAGCTACAGCTTGTTGCCACAGAGTTACCGGCAGGTGGGTGAAACCGGGGGGGGGGGTGTCCCAACATGGGTTGAAAGATGGAAAACCTATGTGTGTGTTTTTTTCTTTAAAGGGAGTGTTGCTGAAATTTCAGCAATCTCAAGCTATCTCTTCATCAAAAAATCATTACGTCATAGTTTAGCGGAATATGACTTAAAGTTTGTTTACCACCATTTTGGAAGGTGTTTGAATGGGATGGTCCAGGTAGGGATTGGGATGTTGTTTGGGCACTGCTTGATCCCATGCTGCGCCGGTTTCCGCATGCGCTAGGCCACCCATGCTGAAGATCAACTGAACAAAGTGGAATCTTTCTGCAGGTGGTACTGCCATGAGAAAGGGACCAACAACACCGATTGCACTTTGTAACGTGGACAAAAATCGGAGAGTGCTATGATTTGCATGATCGCCATTTTGAAGCTGGATCCTATGAGGTTATGATGGATGTCTAGATTTTTGATCAAGAGAGAGAGAGGGGTGATTGAATTACTTCTATATTGATATTGGAGGGATCAAGCAATGCAAATGCGTGGTAATGATGGATTTAGGGGCGACTGAATTGCCCAAATTGGAAGGACCAAGCAATGCAATTCAGATTAACATAACAATTTGGCAAACTCTCCACTTACAACAAGAGACGGAGATATGGCAAATCCAGAATGTTATTGTTATTATAGTATGTTGGATGTATGTTGGTTTTCTTCGCAGATTTTTGTTGCATATAATGTATATATTTCGTATCATGCTGAATTTATTCATTCGTATTAACTATATAGCCGCAAGTTGTCCACGGAGTTTGCTCGGTGTTGAGCATGGAATTCGCCCGATGCTCCGATGATGTTTCAGGATAAGGCAACTTCAAGTGCTATGTGAGCCGTGTCCTTTTCAATCCCGCTCGAGCTAAAACAATCCATTATGGCTAGTCAACCTACCCCGTCCAGAAATAAGGCCTTATTGATTACGGGCTTATGAAAACCCATTGGTTTCCTTAATTACGGCCGGCTATTAAACCTTATTTGCTGGGGGGTACGTTAAATACACCCCTGAAAATTCACATGGAACTTCAAAACCATCCAATTGAAAGGGAAATTCATCTGAACCAAACCTCCATTTTGGATTCAACATATGAATTTTCCATGCCTTGTTGAATTTTCTTTTTAACCCCCCCAAAAAACAGTCCATTCAGAAAAGCTTTTTTTAGAGGCTGGTTAGCAGCATGGCAGCAATGGGCATATTTTGGGGGTTCCTATAGGGCATAGATGGACAATGGAGCTGTGACACTCTTCACCCGCATCCTCCAAAACGGAAGCTCTGCACAAGATTGGGTGTTAGTACCCTCCGGTAAACTAACATAGCCATAGAGATTCCCGAAAAAATCCTGGTAAATACCATCCAAAATGGTGGATGTTTTCAGGCAGCTATAGTTTACCGGAGTGGCTTGACACAAAAAAGACAGAAAGATTATACATCAGCATCTGTCTGGAAACCACTCGAGTCTAGGCACCTCCGATCTCGAAAGCAAAGATGTGGAAACCCTGCAGCTGAACACGCATTTCATCAGAATTATTCTACAACTGCTTGGATGTCAGGAAGATAGGATCAATGGTTAGTAAATGGATGCAAATGGGTTATAACTCCAATATACCCCAGTATAAGTAGGTTATATAACCCCATTTACTAATCATTGATCCTAACTTCCATCCGGACATCTGGGTGGTTGGAGCCACCATTGTGGTTCAATTTCCCAGATCTTTTGGAATAAGAAAAGCCAAGCTTGAGACACTGTTTTGGTTGTGAAGGTTTCAAGTGGAGTATTTGGATGATTTCCGTATAATATACCAGCATCTTCCAAGGGGTTCTGTTTGGATCCAAGGGATGGTGTATGGGCACCCCTTATCATCCATTCAGCACCCTTTGGATGATCCAGGTATAAATTTCAGTTTCAGTTTTTTAGGGGATCACCATGTTTTTTCAAAAAACAATGTTTTTTGTTTACAACTACCGTTTCTGCCGTCCTGAGACACTGTCAACTGACAGGCGGGAATGATTGGTTGGGGGATGTGGTTGACACATTTGACAGAGTCCAAGCACACAGGGAACATCTGGAAACCTTAGGAAACCTTACGGGAAACCTACTGTTGATGGAAGAAATCAGGCTAACCACCTAACATGTATGAAACCCTGGTAAATAATGGGAAAACAAAATTACCAACCTCAACTGGTGAGTAAACGCCGGAATTCTGAAGCATCAAACAGTACTGTCCTTAGGACACCTTCCAGTTGGTTTTAAAAGGCAATTTTTGAACCAATTTTTGCCTCCAAAAACCAAGACCTAAATGGCACCATTCAAATGGCACCTTTCCTGGCACTAAAACTGGGTTTGAACGTCTAACTTTCATCAAGAAATCAGGTTGCATTTGCCAGGTGATTCCAAGCCAAACAATAAGAGACATGAAAGACAATCTTCCAAATTCACTATGCTTTTCAGAGGCCAGTAATAAACAGCTTGCACCTGACTTAAGCAACAAAAAGTATCAAAAAAGGATCGTTGTGATCATCATCATCACATATCATATGTAAATTATTTGTTTTTTTTGTTATTTTGTATCACCAGCACTCTAATTTTCCCAAACCTTTCACTTTGGAGGTTTTCTTATCCAAGCTATATTGGAAGAGCTGATTTAAAACCACTTCCCTCGCGGAGAAACGACCCGCCTTTCGATGTTTCGATGTTCAGCGAAACGGCCCGTGCGCGATACCCGTCGCCGGGAAACCCAAACAAAGGAAACGAACGAGCACCGAATGGCGCGACCGAACAAGGCCGCACTCGTTCTTTTCGTTTGATAGTTCCTAACCCGCAGGATCCATGGGTCTGGTATATTTACTTGTATTTACCATTAAAAAAAAACAACCATTGATGTAGGATTTGTTTCCGTGATCTATCTGAAGATTGCACATTGCAACTTTGGGGTTTTACCTCGATGGTTTTGAAAGGAAATCTTGGTTCCTAGCTCGTTTGGGTTCCAGCCGCTCCTTCATGGTGCTGAAAATGATAAGGTTCAGAAGGAATCTCCTTTTGGTGGTGTCACTATAGACATATTATATGTTCATAGGTTCCATATTTAGTTTTCAACGCTGTGATTGATGGTTGGAATGGACTCTTGCTGGTGCGCTCTTACACCCTGAGAAATCTAGGCTTCTGCATATTGACACAGTTTCCCGAGATCACACGTTCTGAAGTCCAGCAATCAATGATCAATCCTGAACATGACCCCAATTCACGAAGAGAGACTCATCACTACTGTATCATCACTGACTCACTCAACTCCAACGTTTGTATGATATTCATTTATATCAATATGCACACAAACTATCCCAACTTCTTAGAAGGAGCAATTTTGAGCTTTTTTTATAAAAAAAAAAACTCCAAAATTCGAAAAATAGATACTGAACATCATTTTGTTGAGCCACACAAAATTCAACAAAAATAAGTCCAAACATCACAAAGGAATTCATTTATATCGTTGAGATCCTGGAATCCGATCATTGGGAACCGGGTTTCCATGGCGCTTTCACGGGTTTCCAGGGCCGAAAGTGTTCTACGTTTCGAGCTGTCTATATCTGTCTATAATCAGATGGGCAGCTCCAGGTGTTGGATTTGGATAAGAAAATTGGTAAATGTAGAGTCAACTAAGTTAACTAGTCCCTAGGGATCCAATCACCTTCTGGGAATGGTAATGGAACCTAAATACCTTTCTAAGGAGGTGATTATGCACCCCAATCATCATCTGAGAAGGTGATTGGATCCTTTGGGAGTGACTACGTGGTTGTTTCAGATATTTTTTTAATGTTCACCCCTACAATTGGAGAAACGATCCAATTTGACGATGACTAATATTTTTCAAATGGGTTGGTTCAACCACCAACTAGTAATGTTGAAATAAAGACTTCGGAATCGTCGGATCATGAACAAAATCTGAAATGCAGAGGTGAGAAGCCTATATCCGAGGAATTCCGAGGAATCCTGAAAAGGTATTTCGATCCTCAACACATGCCTAAGAGATATTACTGTAATAATAAGTAGTAATTAAGTAGAACATGCATAACAGCTCGCCAGCCGGCGAACCATCCTTCATGAGTATTTCGGATAGGTTTTGGCAACCCCATTTGCACAATGTGTATTCAAAATCAACACCTGCACAGCACAGACAGTGATCTATGACAATCTGATACAGCGACTCAGCCCATGCCTGAGTCGGCTGCGTTGGTGATATAAGCTCGACCGAGTGTGCCAACCCAAACCCGGACGTCATGTAGAGGCCAGATCTTACCAGAAGTTGCTGGGTTTCTGCTGATAGACTTGCACATAGTGAAGCACACAAGCCCCAATACATATTTGATCAAATCCTGGTGACCACAATTTGATGTCTGGCAAAACAAATGATGCGAGAGACAATTGGAACTGAGTTTGTGCTTTTTTTCAGAAGATAGTTTGTGGTACATTATATCACTCGGTCCATTTCGTGCACAGCCTGGTGACAGTACTCAAAAGAGGTTCGCTAGTAATGTGCCCTGAATAAGCACTACATGGAAGTTGTACCATCTATCTTTATTTTGGATGGGGCCGCTTAGGCCTAAACATTGTTTGGAAATTCACTGTTTATCTTGGAGGGCGACGAAAACCGAAGCTTGGAAAGACACTGCGCCCCACGCTGCAAATCAATGGGCCCCTTGTGTTTGTGACCCAAAAAGACAGGTTTCCCGGTTCCACCAAATTAAGCTCCTTTTTTGAACTGATACAGGGTGGGAGCAGCTTCCACTATATGTGACCATGTTTGCCAGATTTGTCTCCCAATACCGTGCCGTTCCCTACATGACGAGTTCGGCAACGGAAACCCGAACAGACGATGCGTGTCTTCTGCAACCGCCGTTTTGGCACAACAGGCACCTTTACTATGTGCAGCTGCCTGAATTCTGGGAGAATTCTGTTGTTGTTGTTGTGGTTGTTGTGGTTGTTGTGGTTGTTGTGGTTGTGGTTGTGGTGGTTTTGGCATTGTTATTGGTACTGGCGTTGCGGTGGCAACGTTGAAGGAAATACCTACTGTAACTACTGTGAGGTGCAAAGTCGCCGTGACGTCCTTCTTTTTGGTGTTGTATTTGTTGCTGTTCCCAAGATGCTCAATGGCTCAAATGTATGCTATATGTACCTACATGAATGGTTGATTTTTATGGTTTTCATATAGGTAAATATAGCATAGATTTGTTATAGATTGAGTATCTAACCAGGGTTGTTTCCCCAACAATCAGTGTTTCGATGATGATCAAACTTGATTCCTTCCTTGGGTGCCTGTTGGAAGGTCCAATCGCCAGTTCGCTGGAACTGGGATCTTTATATTGGTCTGTAAAACCAGACCTTGGATGGTTTCGGACTCCAACTGGCCTGTGAGTGATTGGCAATCTCAGCGATTTGAACGGTGGTTTGAAACATGATTCCCCCCCAAGGAAAGGTCAACAGGGATAGTCGGAGGGTCAACAGGGATTTTTTCAGAAGGCCTGGAAGGCATGGTGGTTTCGGCACATGCCATGATGGATCCTTGAAACATCCCATGTCGCGTCATGTCCTGCACACTGTGGGATATAAGATGTGGATTATTCATTGCCTGTACCACACTGGTGCCACGGTCTGCAGAGTTATGGTCAGAATATGTCAGAATCCGGAATGAAGGGAGGGGAGAGGTGAAATTTCACTCAGGGTTATGTCAAAGATTTTTTCCAACCTTGTGTTGTAACATTGATGTTGGAAGGTGACCTTGGCAGATATTTCATATATGAAAAAAAAACGTCGACGAAAATTTGCCAAGGAGAGCATTGGAAAAATCATTGAAAAAATGGGTTCTTTCCATGGCATGCAACCGCGAAACAAAAACGAGGAGGGGCCTCGGCCTCGTGCCATTTTTGCGACCATTTCCAACGGCCTCTCGTCGTGGGAGGGAGTTAGTTGTTACAACTTGATTCAGCATTCGTAAGGTGTGAAAAGATTATTTTTACACATAAACCGCCCGGTTTACATGACGAAAAACAGGATTTCACTTTTGGATTTCGTACTTAAGTTTCGCTTTTTTACGAATTGCTGTGACGAAACGGCCAGATTTCTTCATACCTTCCAAAAAAGTCATCAATTTTAGCCTTTAGATCCAGATGTAGCAGTGCACATTGCTAGATCCACCTCCCTTTTGCTGCGTAACGCCTGGTGATCCCTTCGTTTCGGTCTTCTCCAAACGCTTGAATGAGGGAAACTGACATGTACAAAGTCTACCAACGTCTCTGTAGAGAAGACTTGCTCAGTGACAATAAGCTCTAGCAACAAAAAACGTGTGCCTTTGTTGTCGTGGTGGTGGTGGCAACTCAAAGATTTTTTATGTTCATCCCGATCCCTGGGCTTTCATGATGATCCAATGTGACGGACTTGCGCATATTTTTCAAATGTTTTGGTGAAAAACCACCCATGAAAAGTTGCGTGTTCTTTTCTTTTTTCTGAAAGCTGCAACTTATGATTTTCTTTCTGAAAGCTGGTGACCCTACGGAAAGCGGTTTGGGGTCATCTTCCTGCCAAACCTCACGGAGAAGTCGGAAGGACCGGTACTGACACCTCACCACCTTCAGAAATGCAAGGGCAATGAAACGTTTATCCAAATTTTTACCTGATCTGTATAAATCTCAGTGGTTGCAGGGTGGTGAAATATCAACCCTGCCTGTGGGTGGGATTAACAGGCGGCCTGCTGATCCCACCCTTTGAGGGAACTTAAATTCAGGGACTGATGGAAGTATCACGTGCGCAGACAGTGAAGCCACAGGTGGTCATTTTCCTGTCATAACATATATATATATATATTTTTTTTTCTGGATCAGACCGGTCAGGTCTGCCGCTTTTTGGGACGCGGGTCTTTTGGAGAGGCGCAATGGTTTGGCGGGTTGTGATATATACTCTGGAAGTCAAGCCGACTATTAAGATAATACTTCCCAACTTTGGATGATTCAAATTCCCTACTAATAGTCTAGGTGGTGGTTTTAAATGTGTTTCATTTTCACCCCTACTTGTGGAGATGATCCAACTTGACGAGCATATTTTTCAGATGGGTGGTTCAACCACCAACTAGTAGTCTTTCGTGAAAACCTGTTTCTTTTTTAAACGGCCTTTGGGACTGCTAGGGTATATATGTTGTTGTGGGCCCGGGCTGATCCGGCAAGATATGCCAAGACATCAGGTTTTTGATATTTCAAAACCTGCATTTTCCAGCGGAAATCTGAAGGATACAACCAGAATCGGAGGGATGCAGTTGACCATTATGCCATTGGGTGATGGTGCAACAAATCAGATTTTTTCATGGGTTCAATCTTGTTACCTGTTGATGTTGCAAGTTCAAGTCTGAATGCGGGGTATCCCAGATTAATACCATTGCCATGCTGCTGCGTTGTACTCGTACCCTCTTGTAATCTTGAATGACGCCATCTAGTTCATTAATGCCAATCACTCGAGCCGTGGGAACTTGTACGCCCCAAAAAGACGCACACACACTTTCACACTAGCCCTAGCAGACATAGCAGTTGTTGGGCCGACAAGATGAACATCCATGTTGGCATAATTTGTTGGGCTCAAGTTTTTTTTTTGAGACCTTTTCCCTCAGCTGCCGTTGCCTTTGCGCGACAACAACTCGTGTTGGTTGCCACGATGATGTCGAATGATGCAGCTGATTCCCGCACAGCCGTGCCGGAGTTTGTTAGGCATTCGTTGTCCCTCGGCATTTTCAGTGGCACCAACTGTTTGATATCCAAAAGTTGAGCCACAAGAAACCTTTTTTATAGACTGAAAGTGATGTTAAATGAGAAAGCCTTTAAAGATGCGAAAAAAATGGTTGACTTCATGTCTTATAAGAGGATCTTTCAGTCAAAAGGCTTCCAATAGAATTGATGTATCACAAAAAGAAAGGCTTGTCTTCCAATTTCCAAGCTTCATTTTTCAGGCTGGGACCTATTTTCCAGTTGAAATTTTGGGGTGCTATGTTTTTGGAAGTTGGAAGATGGGGGAAACCCTTTCAACTCCAAGTTTCAGGTGCGGTTTGTTTGTTTCAGGGAGGGTAGCTTTCCCCGAAAGCAAAAACGCGGAACCAAAGAATTGGTGGTTTAGCAGTTTAGCTGATGTTTCTCCTTTTCCAAGTGGTATTTTCACGGGGTCCACCATAAGGACCTTGTTACATGGGAAAATCAAGCCTAAAGATTGAAAGGTATTGATTGTCCCTTGGTGATGTAGGGGTTTCTCCTATTTTTTTAGGGTTGTTTCAGGTGATGAGAGGCAAACCCTGATTTCAGGTTCCACCTTTGTTTTCACGGAGGGTTTTGCAGCCTCGTTTCTCAGGCTGCTTCAGGAGGAGATCGCCAAAATGTCCACGGAGCGTGAGGAGAAATCCGAGCGCGAGGAGCGGTGGGAAGGATGAGAAGGTTTTTTTTGGGGGGGAACAGTGAAGATGGCACAAGATTGTGGAATCCTAGGTCCAAAATACCATATTCATGGTTTGCATATTTGCACATCTTAAGATATTGCATATTTATTTGCATTTTATTTGCATTTTATTTGCATTAATTAAGTATTTATTCACGTGCTATATGCAATAAGTTTCAATATATAATATACATAGAACTATTCAATATTTGTCTTTGTTTTGAGGTATTTATGAATATATAGTATCGATCAATTCACTTAAACATGAGCAATATTGACATATATATGGTGATTTACGACGACTGTCCAAAGACGAATATCCTACCTACTTTCTCGTAAAGATTCGGCATGAGCTTGTCAAAAAAAGATAGTGTTTGATACAATATTTGATCCGATCTATAGATATATATCATTTATACAGATGTTTGATATATATGCGTATTTTGGATATGCATGTTGTTTGTTTAAGCATGTTGCAGTGTTTTGAAGAATTGCCTACTCGGGGTTGGTGCTTGTTTTGCATGGCGGGCAAGGCATTCACAGAGTGCTTTCAACATATTGAAATTGAAGCTGTCAAATGGCACAGTAAGGGGTTTACCCAAAAGCCCTTTTTCGGCACCACAATTTTGGAATAATCCCCAAGTAACACCGTTTCCCCCTGGAGTCGATGAACGGCGAAAGGAACCTATACAGCCATCACCCATGATTTAAGAAAGGAAAATTCGATCTGAACCAAACCTCCAGGGAATTATGTTCCATGTGAATCTTCTGGGGTGTACCGGATTGACCAACCTTTTCCGCATTCCTATCACGCAGAAGCATCAGGAGTCTTGTCGTGGAGGCTCTTTGGACAGGTCAGAACCGCTCAGACAAATGTGGGGGGGCGTGCAGGGTGATTGTGATTTGGAGAAATTTTCACTTCAAGTTTCTACAGTACACCTCCAATGGTTTCAACTTGATCAGTCAGTAATTACTTGATCAGTCAGGTTTTTTTTTTGGTTTTGAGGATTCGAAAGTCATGCCTTTGGGTCAGATATCGTCCCCGCAATCATTGGCAAAACGTAAGTCCCAAAGCAAACCATCATATCGATATAGCAGGAAGAGATAGGAGTAGGATCTTGACATGAAGGCCCCTGGTGGCCTAGGGAGCATTTTTGTGGATTGTGGGAGCCCTTTTGTAAGGGTCAAAACTTGCAGAAGTTGATGGGGGAAGAACCACATGGGGACATGAAGCCAAAGCGAAATGATCGTCAGGAAATCGCTTACTGGAGTTGTGGATGCACATCTTTCTATCACGATCCTATACGCATAATATCATATATGCACACCGATTGGTAGGTTTTTTTACGTTTAACATATATTGCATAAATCTATGTATATATATATATATATCATGCATCTACATGCGTCTATATCATTTGTGATAGCCACAACATAGGTGTGAATCCTTCTAGGAGAAGGAGGGTCTTAATGCCACCGGTAGTATGGACCATTAACAAAAAAACAACTCACCAAAGCAGCTATGGCATTCATAGAGTCTGAAAATCTTCCACCGGAAAAATATCGACAGGTGGCAAGGGCCATATTGGTGGAAATCACTGAAGCAGACGAAGCAAATTCCTCCCATCCCTCGGTGAAATTGAACGCCTAGAGGTGATGAACGTCGATCGAGTCCTCCAAAATTTTTGTACAGCGTTTGTTGGAGGAAACACGTCCCGTTAACAAAAATCCTGGGAAGGGGGCGCCGTTTCGAAGCGCCCGGTGGAAAGACGCCTTTTAAAAACGGTGTACATAAACACATGCGAAGAAAATCGGTGATATTCAAGGTCAATTGTAGAACAGCATAGGGAGATCCCATGCAGAATTGAAGCAACAATATCAAGGCCTGCTGCCTAAAACAAAAAGTCAAGGTAACCTGTTTTTGGCTTCTACAAATTTAGTGGACCAGATTTAGATATTTTCCGGACAAAAAGACCAATGAATCATGAACCTCGGGACGCTAACTGAGGTGGTCTATAGTGATTCTTGTGTTTGATGGTGACCATTGAACCCCTGTGTTTTTACGAAATGGACATCCATTTGATGATTCGCGCTTACAAACCGAAAGATCTGATGATATCTCATTGTTGCTAGTAAAACGGTATAAGACTTTGAGCAAGCTGGAGAAAGTTACAAAGTTCTATGGTGGAGCAGCAGCTCTGGTTACACATCTTTTTGACGTTGATCAATCCATTGACTGTTTGCACTGTACCATCTTTGGATGGGAAAGGCTCGCCCGACTTCCCTACGGGTGCACTTTGGGATGGAAAAAAATCCGCCAGAAAAAAGTCAGAAGCAACATAACATATCTGATATGACATGGTTAGGTTGTAGTGATCTTTTTGTGGCTTGTCTTTTTTTTTAAGAATTGACAGCTTGGACCCCAAACTCGGGACCCAACGGACCCTTCTTCCATGAATGTTCTCAGCACATCCGGAGTCTTTTGTGCATAGGCATAAGTCACATGGTATCACTGGCGTTTTTTTACAAGTTCTTCTGTGTTCAAAAAAGTTGTTGCTAAACTCCTTCAGGTTTTGGTGCTATGCGGTAGGTGAACCTTCAAGTCGGATGAAGAATCATGAAGTTTTTGTGGGTGGGGTATGACACAAACGTCCCAAAAAGTAAGGGGTGGCCAATTTGAATTAGCAAAGGTAACATGGATCATTTGATGAACGCGTGGTGAATATATACCTGGAATTCCATGGTCAGATTTGTCAGATTTGCTTTGTGACTTCAAGATGGGAGCACGAGCTAGATTCTGCTAGATGATATCAATTCAAATCTGATCAAAGTCATTTCATTTTCGAGATCTTCGACTTTTTCGGCGGGTTTTCCGTAAGGAGGCCCACTCTTTTCAGCAGCTTTTGTGCTGCAAGGCAGCCGTCATTGGATGCCTTGCAGCCTTGCATTTGAAAAGACCCTGTGGCCAACTCTTTTGGCGGTACAGACCACCCACACTTTCTGTACCGCACAGCGGTCCGTACTGGTCGGTCCTACCCAGCAGAAAAGACGGAGGACATCGGGTTTCGACCGTGGTTTCAGATAGGCCTTGGACTTGAGCGATCTTTCTGTGGAGGGGAGGAGGGAACTTGATATCTTGATGATACGTTGATTGATGTCTTTCAAATCAATATATGCCAGGAACACAGAGAATTTTTTGACACGACACTTCCAATCTTGCTATTCTTTTTCAAGACCCCAAATGTGATGATCAAGCATTGAGACATGTTGTTTTTGCCAAATTATGCAAGGTCTTGGGTAGTTCTTGTGTGTGTGTGTGTGTCATGTGTCAACTCCGGCTGATGCGCAAATCTGCGATGATGAGATAGTGTGGAGTTTGACTCCACAAAACATGCAGCTTATGCAGGCAAAGTCTACTAGATGTCCCCTGAACCATTCGCAGCTCCTTTTTCTTAGGTACGTTCTCAACAAAATCTTTGTCGCATCTCCTTCATCCTACGTCCTTTACGTCCTGAACATTGCGCCAGCAGGTTCTCTTGGCACGCGTCGGGGGGCTTCCATCCGTCCGGGAAACCTTGGGGTGCGGCCGAAAATGGAGGAAAACAGTGACTGAAAGCAACCGCAACAAGTGCCCAAAAAATTTTGGCCGAGTTTCTGGATGTTTGGCCATCTATACATGATATACATGCTTTACCTTCATTGAAAAGATCCATGGACATTGGTGCGATTTGTGAGCCCAAGGGTCCCCGAGAAACAACCGATACAAAGCCCCAAGGTTTTGGTACCCTCATACGACCTCGATTGTGAAGAATGAAGTGAAAACATCATATAACCGTGTTTTAGTATGAAGCGGGCTTTATATGTTCACATTCCATAACATTTCTAGATCTTTCTACTTCATCCAGGAAATGCCCATCCAGATCAATATGAAAAATGTAACGACAAACATCATTATTTCACAACGTCACGTTGGCTTCACAATTAAAACCCTATTGACCTTCAACCTCTTTGCACATATATATATACAAATGGTTCATTTTCACGCCAGCCATCTTAGTTTACTTCGAGGGTGCACCCTGCTAGAATTAACGTAACATGGAACCCAAAAATCATCTTCCAAACCATCACTTTTTTGTTCGATGTCAATTGTCCATAATTTTCCACGGTGTATTGCCTATAGTACACCTGGAACCCCAAACAACCATTTATAAATGGTTGTTTCAATTGGATGATTCCAACTGTTTTCATAGAAAATGGTTGTTTCACCAAACATCCATTTATACATGGTTGTTTGGGGTTCCAGGCAATAATGCAGAGTGATTAACAGCAGCAGAAACCTCTTCAAACTGAGTTTTTTTGTCCACGATGTTTTTCCATCATTGACCCGATTGAGAACTCAGTGGCTAGGAATCATCTAAGGTTGTTTCAACACACCTTTGGAACACACCCCTAAACCTTTACCAACGGGCTGTAAAGGGAATCCTTTCATAGTTGGGTAGGGGAATTGCCTGGGGTGTGCTCCAGGGGTGTGTTGTAACTTTCTTGGAAATCATCCTTTCCGGACACCTTAGAGGAGGCAAAATGTAAGTACGTAGAGTTGTATGGCTGCCAGTTTGCACATGGGAAGTTTTGAAGAAATCAACATTTCCGAAACTACTTAGTTACTTGTTAGATGCGATGATCCAAAGTCTTTTTGGTCAATTTGAGCAGTCACCAAGTTTTCTTCATGATGTGGTTTCATGAGGCAAACACCTGGTTATTTGAGGACAATCATAAGCTAGCATAAGGATCCTAATGGGATTGGGATAACACAATGGTTTTGAACACTGCTCATGTGTGACATGTTGTTGTTGTTGTTGTTGTTGTTGTTGTTGTTGTTGTTGTTGTTGTTGTTGTTGTTTTCGTTGTTGTTGTTTTCGTTTTCTAGCATGCTAATGGTAAGACGTGAGATCCACCATATCATGGTCATTCCTCTGTTGGACCATAGTCTTAACCTCCTAAAGTGACCTCAGCAAGCGTCGAGTGAGGGAGTGACTTTCACAATGAAGAACGAATTTGGGTTGCTCAAGGCCACATTTGTTAATGTATTTTTGTTAAAATCTGTTTTGGATGTATCTCATACCCACCAACATTCAAGAAAAGAGCTAGGTAAGTAGGTGCTGGTTTCAACCATTTTTTATGTTCACCCCAAAATTTGGGGAAGATGAACCCATTTTGACGGGGCATACTTTTCAGATGGGTTGGTTGAAACCACCAAGCAGTTTCTTGGGGCCAGAAACTAACTCAACCTGGCGAATTCACCATTTTTTGGTTCCCCATGGCCCATGACTGGAACATCGCGCATCATAAATGGAACCATTTTGGCTCAATGGCAGGGGGTAAGGGCAGCTCCCTAAAGGGGAGTCGGACAGGGTCGCCCTAGAGGTTGAACAAGGGGGTGTTTGTTTTGGATCATATTTTACTTATACATGGAATGATCCCCCCGCAAAGGCAATGACTGATTTTTGTAGATTTTTAAGTGCATACATCTTGGAATGAAAACATATTATCAGAGTGCTCGCCTCGCGGTGATTTATGAAAATATCATGTACTATATGTGTGATACCTTTGACTGATGCAATTTTCGTAGTAACACTGAAAAAGTGAGGATAAGATACTGGAATCATCCCGCTAAAAATATAATTGTGTTGAGGGAGATCGCCCCCAACTCACTACCTCTCGAGTGGATACATCATGTTTAAACTAAAAGTGTCTTCTTTGGTTTCCCGAGTGGAAAGGTTCATGTTGCAAGTTGGACTTGATTGAAAAGCAGGGAAGGTAGATTGGCATACCAATCATAACAAGAAACCACCCAATAGACACAAACCACATCAAATACTTAAATGACAGAGATATGAAACATTGCGCTCTGAAGACTAACATAGCACCGGAACATGTGCCTGCCCAATAGGAAATTTCATCTTCCAACCATCCATTTTCAGGGGCGAACTGTTAAACTTTGGGGGAGTACCTTGCAAACATCTGCAAGAGTCGGTGGGATCAATATTACAGTAGTGGCTTCCAACAAATTACCCTAAAATCCTCACCTAGGAAACTGACCCTTGTGATCGCTTCATTCTTCGTTTGGCCCGCGCCATGGACGATTTAGAGGAGCCGAGCGATCGCACATTGAAGGCGAAAAAAAGATGGCCCAGAATTGAGATTTCCAATGTGTTGTCCAACAAAAATTGACACACAAATTGGCAGTTGTCATGATCATGGACTCAAAAATGTCATGTCGGCATGATTTATTTGCCAAAAACTGATCTTGTTGACTTGTTGAATCTTGTTGTTTTTGTATGTTTTTTGTTTTGAAGGGACTGTGGGCACATATGCAGTGTGATCTCATTGGGATATGGATGGGACACATTTTGAGTTCGAACTGAGCAAAGGAACTAGTAGAATCTTGGATCCATTCATTAGTGTGACACTCCAGGAGCTACCCAGAGTTTCCCAAACACACTAGTTGTGGTTTACCTTACAAAAAAGATGCCAGCAAAAGCACCCTGAGCTTTGAATCAATGTATCCACCGTCAGAATTAAGGGTGAGTAGGTTTATAGGAAACGGACCACTTACTCCAAAAGGATGCGGAGGGCATGAAAAACCATGGGGCCCCCACCCAGAACGATGCCCCAATACTGGACAGCTCATAGATCTTTCCTCACCCGCAGCCTTTGGCCGAGTGAAGCTTATACAGGCTTGCCGGTATCCTGGCAGAATCATCCACAAACTATATACCACTTCAAATCCACTTCAACATTTTTTTGTTAAATGTGACTTCTGATTCTTATGTGAAACCAAACCCCTCAAACGAATCAACAAAAAAAAACTTGAAAAAAAAAACATTCAAACCACATCATCATCACACGACAACCTCCACCACCCTTCCTTGGTATATTCCCCTCCATTTCCACCATTTTTCTGGAGGTCTTAGAAGCTTCCTTCACACGTTCCTTAGAGGTGACTTCCAGTCCCAAGGTGGAGACGGGGGTTCTTTTTGATCGATGGGGAGGATGATTCAGGATAGGTTTAAAAGTACCCTCCCTGAAACTAACATTTTCGCACCCCAAAAATGATGGTTTAAACAGTAGGAATCTCCGAGATTCCAGGTGCCATGTTAGTTTCAGGGAGGGTAAGCTATATCAAAAAGGTGGGTGAAAATTAGTGAAGGAAAGTTCTCGATTCTTTTTGGGGTTGTTCTTTTTTTTGTTTTCTCGTTCCGGTCAGTGATGAACATTTTCGCGTATAAAAGTATGAGACACCTTTGATGAACTTGATGAAAACATACATATATATATTATCACCACATGTTTTAGAAACATATATAACCATGGTACCAAGCAACCTACCAGTCATGGACTTGTAGCTGCCACCCCACCCAAGAAAAAAATTGGCCTACTTGGATTTTTGAAGCCACGTATTGTTCAATGCATTATGCCATGAGGGGGGTAGCATTGAACACCAACCAAGGATTGAATGGTGTAGATAGGTTAAACGGTTAGGAAGCCATTACGAAAATAGATCTCTGGTAGCGTATGTAACAGTAACGCACGGCCAAAGCAGTGGTGGAAAAGGAGATCAATGATATACATAAATAATTCATAGAGGTTTCCCAATGCATAGATATTGTATATACGTATATATACATGTGAACTTCCAAGAATCTTCACGAGGTTTTCATGTTTCGTTTAACTTCCAGGGTTTCGTCACGGAAGCGAAAGGCCCTCCGTGAAGCTTCCTTCACACGGGAATGGCACGCGGTGTCCGTATCACAAAGCACACCCAAGGCCTTGGGGAGATGGAGAATCCTTGGGGTTTTTGAGCAGGAACTAAAATCTGGGTGGTGGTTTCAAACGTTTGGAAAATTTCACCCGTTATTTGGGGAAGATGAACCCATTTTGACTAATATTTTTCAAATGGGTTGAAACCACCAACTAGAAATTGTTTCATATGGTTTCACGATGTTTCAGGGGGGGTTCATTCATATGCTTTCAGAATGATAAAAAAGTTTTGTTACATAGATATGATATTTAATGTTTATGCACATATTTAGTGTTTAATATTAATCTTTGGAAGACTGGTGATGGAAATGTGTTCAAGAAAATGTTTGCGGTCATCAAATCATCGGCACATGCCTTGTATTGAAACCATCATGGAATGATTGTCCCGAACGTGCTGAAGGTTTAAAGACATGTTCAACAGGAATGTCATTGAGATTCAAGAAACCCTGAGGTTGAGATGATGTCAATACCCAGGAAACCATGAGAAACCAGAACCATGAAACGGTCTGTCTTTTTGATGTGGCAATGGTCAGTTGTTGAGATGTGTGAAACTTTTATGAACGTTGATGCTACAAAAGGTAGCCATGGGCAAACATTGGCATGTTGACAGGGGTGGCAGGGGGATGTGTTTCCTCTTGCGAAGCGTTTGCCTACAAACAATAACTGTAGTCCGTTGGTCTTCTTTGGATGTAAGAGCGCATTTTTCTAGCCATCCATCATCCCCGCAAACCCCCAGTTCGCACTTTGCTGGTTCTAGTCGGTGCTTCGACTATGTACATAGGTGTTTAGCTACAGCTACAGTAAGAACTTTGCATATATAAATTATATAACCCTTTTTTGATCTTTTTTGAAGATTCACGTCACTTGTCTAAGCTATTCTTCAGATAGTTTGCCACACTACCAGCTCTCGCGTTGTTTTCTTTATTGGGATGGTCAGTGCAGGATGAGAACCTCGACTCAGATATCAAACAACATTTCCAGGCCGTTGGGGAATTGACACTTGGATTGAACATGCACCTTGTGTTTCGAGGATCTCTGTGAAAGTGGCAATGCTTTTTCAAGCATTTCTAGCCATCCACCCATGTTTTTCCATTTCTTGTTTCAACTATTTGAATGACATGTTCCTTCTTGTTCCTTCTTGCCGGTCTTTCAAATCATGACCTACCATCAAGGTTTGCTTTAATTTGTTCCACATTATGTTTTGCCAAATGTTGGCCAAGTGCATCCAAGTCACCATTTTGGACATTTTGGGATCCACAGTCGAGTGGAAGATCGGAAGATCATCCCCGAAACGACCTAGGAGGTTGAAGCACCAAACATCAGGTTGGGCATAAAACTTGATCAAGCCAAAAGCAGGGTGGCGGCCATGAGGGGGACACCCATCCACAGATCCGCTAGAAAACCGTTTCGGGGAAAGGAAGGGCCGCCAATACAAAATTATCACATTTCTGGGCATCTTTGAGGATTGACTTGATCCAAAAAGGTGGAGTTTTTGTTGAGGTTTCTATAGGCGAATGAGTTGAAAAATTCCAGGTTGAACGGTTGACTTACATAACTTTCCCTAACTAACTTTTTTTTGCCTGATTTCACAGGCAAACGAACAGGGTTGGTGGGTTGGTTTTCACATCTGTCACCTGAGTCACCTACCCTTCAGGGAACTTCCCCACAACTTGCGGTAGCCCATCTTCCTAGCCGTTGGCGTGTAAGGACGCAGGAGTTAGATCAACTCTTTGCGGAGATGGGGCAACAGAGCACGGTGCAACCAGCAGCAAGCAGATGGATGGGTTTCACCGGAAAGACGTTTGGTTTGTTTTAAGGATGGTTTTTGGTGTAGATTTTTATAGGGGGGTTCAAATGATGTTGAAATGTGGGTTTCTTTAGAAAGACTGTTGTTTGATTCATGATTCCAATAGGCTGGGTTTTTAGCAGTGATCCAATGGAACCTAAAGTGATAAGACTTTTAGTCAGAACCAGCCGACGAATGGCCATTTTTGTTTAAAAAAATGGGATTTAGAAGGGGAGCTAGCCCTTGAACACTCGAAAAATCACTGGCTTCTTGTTGAGGACGGACATCAAACATGTACACCTTATCATGATTGCCCAGCTGTCAAAGCAATCATTTCCCCTCAGTCGATGCTGCAACCTTGAAAAGGTGGCTTGGTAAAGGGCCCTTCCAATACATGGGAGATGAATTGTAGAAGGAAATTGCCAAACAACTCGCCCTGAAACTAACAGCTCGCCCCTGAAAATCATTGAAAATCAATCGTTGGCTGATGAAATTCTGGGATGGCCTATTTTCATGGCCAATGTTGGATTCAGGAAGGATAGATGTTTCGGTCCAATGATATTTGAAATCAGTACGGCATCATTATGCCATGATATCAAATTTGGTACTGTTTCCATGGGCCTAAGATAAAGTAGCTGTAGAAATTGAAACACATACTTGGAAAATTCCATGGTGCATCATTTTGGTGCTAGTACACCCCCGAAACCAGAGAGCTGGAAACCCAAAAATGATGGTTCGTTCTTTGGGGAATATGCTTTCTGGGAGTTCCATTTGCCCTCCCTGAATCTAACATAGCCCCTGAAAATAGGCCCCTGGAAAAGGAGATTCGGATTGGAAACCACCATTTTTAGGTGCTATATCAGTTTTGGGAGCGTACAGGTTTGTAGAATTTCCATTGTAGCTTCCCCTCAAGAAGTTAACAGGTGCTGAAAGTGGGCATGCGCTACGAGTGTCGCATTGCAGCAGGTGGGTATGATTCGGTCGACTTGTTTTGTATTTGGCGAGAAAATTCGTCCGAACACCAAAGGTGGAATCCACTCTGGGAACAAAATGAAGAGAGGCAACATGGCTTGCCAATGGTTCCAAAATCAAACTAACTACTATGGCTACCATGGGTTTTTGCACCTTTCACCCAGCAGACCATGAATTTCCAGTTGCAACTTCTCTGCGCCCTTCTTGGCAACTCGGTTTTTTTCACCATGCATCCAGGCCTTACACGGAAGCTGGAGATCAAAGTTGGTGAAGAAGTGACAGATATCCAGACACTTGGGGAAGGTTAGTAAGATTTTGAAGGCAGGAATGCTTGTTGATTATGTTCTGCAAAAAAGGCAAATTTTTGTAGAGGAAACTTATATGATCACATATATTGAATTTACATTTTCATAGTGTATAGTTTTTGATTGTGCAACATATGTTCGAATATCTATATATATACCTGTAAAAAGATCTTTGAGCATAGATATATCAGCTAGAATCCAACTGACCTCTGTTTATCAAGTTCCACTGTTCACATGCATTGCCTCAATTTCTATCATGGCATATCTTGGCAAAGTGTAGCCACCAAAGCACCACATCAAAAAATCCCTGTAGCAAAGATAATCCTCCCCAATGACCAAATCAAAGCGGTTTAAAATGAATCCTGGAAGGATGTGATTAATTGCTCCATGCGAGACGGTCAATTGGCATCACATTTTTTTACCTTTCACTAAACCAATTAAAAAAAGGATTGCCATTTTATGCTGTCCAACATTCGCAGAACTTGCTAAACAAGTTGGACATAAAAAATAGTTTCCCTCGAAAAACCATGGCACAAACACACACACACACAAACCTTTTCCCTTCAAATCATTGATGGAAGGAAGAAAACATCTGCAAAGAAAAAAGCAGACTTGGTTTCTTCTGGCGAATTGGTGGTGATGGTTAACTAGGTGGTGGTTTCAAATATGTTTTTTAATTTTCATCCCTATTTGGGAAAGATTTCCAATTTGACTCATATTTTTCAGATGGGTTGGTTCAACCACCAACCAGATAACTCAGATAATCATTAAACCATTGCCATTTGACCGTTTACCGGGATGATTTGTGGAATTCTTGTGGAATTTGGACCATTTTTGCCTTGGTGAACTCTGTGAAAGAACGTGGAGCAACTTGCTCCAAGGATGGCTTGTCGCCTGAATGATGCGAAACATCTTGGAATGAACCATCGTTCCCACATGGAGGTGATGGTAGGATGAAAGGAGGATGGATGATTTTCGTGCAACCTTTAAGTGAACGCTAAATAAATATGCAGGGATGTATATATATATATGGTTGTTTAAACATTTTTTTAATGTTCATATATTCAGATACATTTAAAGATATACTGTAGATATTGATTATGCTATTTTNATGCAGGGATGTATATATATATATGGTTGTTTAAACATTTTTTTAATGTTCATATATTCAGATACATTTAAAGATATACTGTAGATATTGATTATGCATTTTCAAGATCTACATTTTGACCACTTTTCAATATGTTTGTTCTGTTACAAAGTTCAGACTTCATCAATTGAAGTGCGTGAATTCTGGTGGCTTCGTTTAAGGGTAAACTTCGATTGGTGCAATTTTAAGCCACTGCTTGAATGGGGATAGATATTAGGAAGATCGTTTGGGCCTGTGACTGATGGTGTTTGTTCTGGATCCATTTTCATGAAAAGCACTGAATCTGAGTTCGAGAAATACTTAAAGACATTGTAACACTACACACGGAAAACAAACACCTTTTTTTCGTTGATATATCCTGAAACCTTCGAAAATGCAAAGATTGATTCAGGTGATCGTTGTACGAAAGGGCCCACAAAAGTAATAACACTACAACCCGGCAACATCTACTTACTGTGATCTCGATTTTTAAATGATTTTCTAGGTGACAACACTAAAACACTATAGTTCCTTCAAGCCCTTCAAACCATGCAACACTTTTTCGGAAGTTTTCTAAGATCAGTTTTTTCCTCTTGTGTTTTTTCTAGAAGTGCAAAATCATGTTTCCTATGTCCAACAATCACCAAACATTTCAGGCACCTAAAGTGGAGGTACTCACCTATATAAGCTATAAAAAATGCTTACGTATGGGGAAACCCACCGGAAAAATGGCCTTACAAGGTCAGTACCTCCATTGTAGGTACCTGATTTTTTTGGTGAAACAAAGGAGAAACACTCTTTTTCAGGGAGGCTTCATTTTTAAAATGCCACGTTTGGTACCTGTGAAACCGTGGACCCAAAAAAAAAATCCGCCAGGAAACCCTGCTCCCACCAGAGCCATTTGCCTTGGGCGTGTGTGATACAGCACGTCAGGCTGTTGGGAGCTCTTGAAGATGTTGGGGATGGATTTTTTCGGACTACTCTTTCTCCCATAATCATGGAAGTAAAAATGGCTGTCTATGAAAGGCTACTATTGGAGGGACCCATTCTTCACTTCCATGACTATGGGAGGAAGGGTATTGAATTACTATGAATTACTGATATTGGGATGATCAAGTTAAATGGATGCTAACAATAATTACAGTAGTATGGTATATAGTATGGCATTTTTTGAGGTCTTTGCCTCTAAAAAAGATGCATTGCTTGGGGTGATAATATCATGACCACCGTTTTGGATGAGATGGTTCCCTTGAAAGGAGCTACGGATCGACATGTTTCTTCCATTCATGGTGTGGATCTGGCCAATTTGTCCTTTAAATGCACCTCAGTTTTCAGGTGCTGGATAGATATCAGCTGGTTATCTTCGTACATACATCTATATTAGTACATAACCTTTACACGATATAATGATACGTATTCTATAATATATGTATTCTGTAAGCTTCAGTAAGATGGTTGAAGTCCATATACATTGGATTTCTTACCCCGGGCCTGATTTGTTTCAGCCTTTCGATGCTCCTGGAGGCCTTTGATGAAGGGCCGTACCGAGAATGGCGGGATCCAGATTTCAGCCAAGCACTGCGCTTTGGTATCGAGCCTCGTCCGACCAACAGCTAGAGGAGATGGATAATATGTGCAGTATATTCCAGGATGTTTAGTACATGTCAACTTGAAATGTTCCAAAAAAAATCGAATTGACTCACTGAAGTTCAGAGGATTGATTGTTCCCGCTGCGCAGTAACGGTCACTTCAAGCAGCAAAATTGTTGGTGAAAAATATCACCTTTGGGCATTGGTGGCAAACCCAAAGTGGCCGAAGAGTTCTGAACTGTTTAAGGATTTTAAGGGTTACACCCATGGAAGATTGACAGTTCGAACCTGAAAATGAAGGTTTGGTTCAGATGATTTTCCTTTTTTAATTGGGTGATTTCTAGGTTCCAGCCGTTAAGTTTCCATGGAGTGATGGTGGCGAGCATTGATTTTGCATGACGTTGTCTCTATGTGCCCAAGGATGTGGGATTTTTGACGACACAATTAGAAGCAGAAGTTGTGGATAAACAAAAGTTGTTTTGATGTGTGGAAAATATGTCGGATACTTGTGTAGGCATGATTGGTGTACAAATGCCTTTCACTTGTTAAGTAATTATGGTCCACATACAATGCTTCTGCCCAATGGATCAACCATTATTCTTCTTCACCCCCCGCGTTTTGCCAGATTCACCCCGACTCAATAGAAGCGTTTACCCTCCACGGAACTAATGCATATATATATATATATATATGTATATATATATACATATCCCCCTTTAAAGGTAGCTGGGGAAGCTGATTTTCCTCTTCCATAGATGGGATATGTGATCGTTTCCCGGATGGTTTCCCGGCCTCAGGATTCCAATAGCTTCTTCGTGAACTTGATGGTCACTTGAACTCGGTGCCCAAATTGCCTCCGAAAATGTCAATCCCTGGCCAGGATGGTGAAAGCTAATCTGGATGGTGGTTTCAAACATTTTTTATTTTCACCCCTACCTGGGGAAATGATCCAGTTTGACTAATATTTTTCAGATGGGTTGAAACCACCAACCAGTAATATCAGTAATGTTACAATACACGTAGTTGACATGTATGAGCTGTATGACCCATGACGGATCCATGGGACGCACGGTATAGTATATATACCTACATGAAAACCACAACAAAAATAAACCAAAATTTGGACGTAAATTATACTATTCCATTGAGTGTTCCTGGTTAACCTACATGTGGCTACAATTTGTTGATGTCATTTTTGTTAAAATCTATTGTGGATGTATCTCATGCCCAGCAACAACCAACATTCCAGAAAGAATCAGTTCATGTTTATTTGGGCCCTCTTACTGCCTTCACTTCAGCATCATGGGACGTATCCGTGTTTTCACGGGGCCAGCACCCTTGAGATGTGAACGCTGACATGGATTGACATTAACAGGTACAGTACATGCTTGGATCCAGCATTCAATTCGAGAAGGATTCATTCAAGACTTGGAGATGTTTGCTTCAATGCTCATATCTCAACATATATATATATATATATTTATTTAGCTATATATTATTCATATATATATATATATATTTGCATATATAAATATATATTTATATGTGCCTTCTTCCCCCTCTTCCCACAAAATCCACCAAAAAAATCACGGGACCGTCACATCGACATCAAAACACCTGTTGATGGTGTAAAAACTCTGTGGTTTCCAAGAAAAACCGAGGCGAAGAGGGAATGTCATGTGATTTTCATCAGCAAGGCTCGGAGTAGTTTGGGATGCCTATGAATCCCTGGATTGATCCCATAGGATCCCATGGTCATGGTAGCTATATGGTCTATTTTTCACTACAAAATTTCGGGTAGTTTTTTTGCGGGTGTTTTCATGTAGGCAAATCAACATACATTCGATGTTTGGGAAATTGATTTTGAGAGGTTGATTTGTTGATAGATTGGGACAACAGAAACAGGAAACAGTTGTGTTGGTCAGTAATGAATCTACTCGAATTGGAGTAGATTCATTTAAGTTTTGAAAGATTGATAAACATTAAGATTTGAAGATATTTATTCGATTTCAATGGTATGTTGTACAGCTATGGTTTTGTAGGTTCATGATCTTTCAACACATTATTTTTTTAATATTGTGTATATATGTCTTGATACATCGCATATATCTATAGATGTATTTTCACGTGGATCTGAAGTTTGCTGGCTGAACTTCAATGTTGGAGGCCATCACCAAAGCTGGTACCAAGTCAAAGATGGCGATGAGCGCCACAGAGATGTTTTATTGGGGGTGGTGACTGTGGTGAATGCTGAGTGATGGGGAAAAACGCCGTTTTTTTTTGTTTGTTTTGTGGGATTTTTTGGGTCAAAGAAAAGATACTTTATAGAATATACAAGATATCCTGGGTCTAATGTATGTGAAACATGATCTATGCGACTATGTTGCTATGTTTCTGTACAATGCTATATTTATATAGGATTATATGCAGAAGGGCACGGACTTTCTACCCATTGACCCAAGAAAACTGACCAACAAAAAATAGTAAGTAAGTCGTTTTTTACTGTAACAGGAATCCTTCTCTTCGTTTTGGGTGTCAAAATGTCATGTTAACGTTTGGTCCAACAGTTCCCCTCGGCAGGTTTCGAAACCATTGCTTTAAATGCTGGATGTGATGTCCTTGGACTCCTGGAGCCCCAAATAAAAAGGATACGTTTTCACCCCAGAAAAAAAAACATAGAACCTGAAAATTGGCCCCCTTGGAAGAGGAGAAGCATATCTACAAACCACCAATCTTGGGGTTCCATGTTAGTTTTCCGGGGTGTAGTAAAAATGTTTTCTGACTATCATCTTTAAATAGAAATTTATTGGTGGTAGAATAGTTGTTGATCAATGAAACTGGACATCCCACAAAAACCATGATATTGTAGTCGAGTCGAAGGCAACAAAAAATGAGCCGGGGCCCGATGTCCACACCCTGGAAAATATAACATTTTGAATCCAAAAATGAAGGTTTGGAAGATTATTTTCCTTCTCAAAATGGGTGATTTTTAGGTTCCATGGTAAATTTCAGGGGTGTAGACATCTTGCTCTTGGGATCCAGGTGCTGAGACCAACTTCAACAGTGCATGGACTTTGGAGATGCAAAAATTGATGGTCAAGGTGCCACCCCCCCTCCGGGGTCCCGGGTCTGGGTCCGCCTTTTGAAGGGTTTGGGAACTGCGGAACTGCCAGGTACTTGAAATGAGTGAACTGGAAAGTCAGGATTTCCAGGTAAGAAAATTCCACCAATCACTATACAATTAAGTGTACATCACCAAAACCCTCAAGATTCCTTTTAAAGAGATAAATATTAAGTTTTTTGTTCCGTGTCAGACTTGTCCGTGTTTTTCTGGCGAAACGTGGGGCGTTTTTTGCCCTCCCTGAAGGCCTAAGGGTAGGCCAGAGAACTTCAGACATCCAAGGTTTCACCCGGCCGTCCCCGTTTTGGGGATGAAATTGCCGACTTTTTTTTATCCGAAAGTGAGGGTTTGCATCAGGGTGAAAGATAAAGACACAACTCCCAAAATGGTTTGGTAAGGGACTATGATAAAATCCATTCATAGCAGTTCTTATTTTTGGCCAGATTTCATGAGCACTCGAATCTTTTTTTCGGGCTAGCATGGTTTTTCCAGCCTTTGGTGGATCCTAGCGGAGTGAAAGCTTGAAATCTAAATGTAGCACATGCCCCACCCCAAAACGGGCAAACATAAGCAGGTTTCAGAAACAGAGAAATGTGTAAAGTGAAGTTGGGGATAGGTGTATAGCTTGTATACTTGGAGATCTTCAAACATTATCTTTAACAGGGCAGGTTTCCAACAAAAACGTTGAATAGCCGGCCCCAACTGTTTGCTGTTTTCGGTTTTTTTGGGATGCAGGTGAGAGAGCATGAAGATACAAAGGTGGTGAAGAAAAAGACCAGATGCTTGGAAGCAATGCTAACCTGGCAATTCTTTGCCGTCGTTTTCGGGATGGTGAAAACGTAACCCTTTCAAAGGGTGTTGGTGACTTTGAATTGGCTGAAGAAAAAGACACTTTGAATCACCTAGAAGTTGTGCTTTGGTGCCGGTGGTGGGTGGTGGGTGGTTGTTTTCATTGGTCTGCCACATCCACAAGCAAGGGAAATTTAAACGAGCATATTCAGATGGTGTAGGCTTGAGAATGGAGACGATGGAGGGCTCCTGTAATTTCAACACTGTACAGTGATGGAGGGCTTCTTAACTCGTGGTGATGTTTGTGTATTGTGTAGTTCTCTCTTGTTCTTTTGCCTTTGGCATTAGATGAGATGTATTTAGTTGTACTTAAGTCATATCCTTGGTCTTTTGCGTTCATTTCCCTTACGTGTAATAAGCACCGTGAATTTCCACTGAGAATTGTTGATGGCTGAATCCGGATACCGACAGCGACAGGTTATCCCATTCTTGAAATGAGAGTTGTTCATTGTAACTATAACATCCTGACAGGACGGTCCGACATGTTGGATATTTTTGGGGATTTCGGGTACTCTTTGGTAATGAAATATGAAATCAGGTAATGATGAATCTGAAGACATTTGAGTAGACTACCTCCCAGAAAACTATCGTGGAACCTAGAAATGCTCCTTGCAAAAAGGAAGCTTTTTGAGAAACCATTTTTTTAGGGTGCAGTGGCGAATCATGTTGGTTCCAAGCATCGTGACAACTTTCCGCAACAATTCCCACAACTTCCCTTCAGGACGGGTCCCCAAGCCACTGGGGCGGCGTGTGGAAGGACGTAGCAAGAAGGCTGGGACCTGGGATAGATGTGAATACCCAATCTGTGGGTTGGTGGCTTGGGAAACGGAGATTGGGTAGGGATATACTTCTTACTGTATGTTTCGGAAGGGGTACGAAGAATACCGAATGGACCATCTACAGAATAAACTAGTTTTTACCACTTGAGATTGGGATACTCTATATGCCAATTTCACTACTCAAAACCATGTTTTGAGTAGATAGGAAAAATATTGACATTCCCAAACAGTACCAGCCATGGCAGGTGCTTTGGGTGGTTTCCTGATTTTGAAATGATAATCCCCTATGGGGAGGCTGGTGCATCGCCATGTGACTGAAGCCACACTCCAACGCGGTCGCAGCCCCACCATGCCACCCCAACTCTTTCCTGAGAGGTGGCAGGGGGATATGCTGGGATAGTTAGCTAAAGCAACCAACATGAAGCCCCACAAAACAACCAGAGATTGACAATGCTTGGATGCGTTGGTTTGGACCTTCATACACCCCTGAAGATTAACATGGAACATAATCATGGAGGTTTGGAAGATCATTTTCCTTTCTAAATGGGTGATTTGTAGGTTCCATGTTAATCTTCCAGGGTGTAAATCTGTTATTCAAGGCCTTGACCTTTGGGGAGTTGGTCTTCCCGGAGGGCAGGTCGGGTCGTGACAGCCGTTCCGGTCGTGACAGCCAGGGAGAGGTGGCACGGTGGTACTCACTAACTGCTAGGCTTTCGAGAATGGAGGGTTAGAATCAAGATAACTTGGACCCTTTTGGGGCGAGCTGTCATTTTTTTAGGGAGGGTATTTCAAGATGATTTGTTGGTGAAACAGTGAAACAAGTATGTAACTGATTTAAATCCTGCTTCAGTCATGAGACCTCTCATGATTCTTGTGACCCTTTGTTCCAAGGGTGGTAACCCATGACAGCGAAGAATCACATTAGTGGTGATGTAAAATTTAGAGCCTTCGTAGAGGTAACTGATAAAAAGTTTGGTTCACCAAGTAAAGTAGTCTTCATTGTTTCACCTTCAAGGTCCTTCAGTGCATTGATCAAACATCTGCAAATACAGGGTCCCACCAAAGATCCCTTCCAAAAAAAGGGCTGGGTCAAAGATGTACCCTCCAGGGAACTAACATATCCCACCTGGGGAAAAGGAAAATCATCTTCAAATATGCCTTATCAGGGGGATATGTTAATTTCCTGGAGGGTAATCAATTCTTATCCAGCTTGTTCACCCTTTCAGTGTACTTTGGTTGCTGCACCCTGCCAACACGCCACTGTGCGGAGGCCAGCACGTGAGCAACATCAAATCGAACACGCCCAACTGAAGGCACTAAATGGCAATGGTTCAACGGGTGAAGTCCGGTACGGGTTGCCAACCAAGAAGTGAATCCAAAAAAAAACCAAATCACTCATCAGCATTTAGGTTTTAGGTGTACTTCCTGAACTTCTCCCTTCCAAAGTATTGCAAAAATCTGTCAAAAAATCCAACCAAACCTCACCCAAAAAAAGGGGCAGTTTAGTCAATTGACCAAGTTTTTTTCGGAAAAAATCTGCATCAGCTTTCCAGAAGGGCCTCACAATTATTGAAACAAACCAGTCCTCCGTACGGCTATTCATTCAACAAAACATCACTGGGTGGTGGTTTCAAATGTTTTTTCAATCTTTTCACCCCTATTTGGGGAAGATTCCCATTTTCACTAATATTTTTCAAATGGGTTGAAACCACCAACCAGATCAGGTTTCATGAATGAAGTTTTTCCATCATAGCATGCACCAGGAAAAAACTGCATAAGATTTACCTGGATCTTCTAAATTTCTGCTTTTTTGGTAGGTTTGTTTTGTTGGGTTTCATTTGGCACAAATGCACGCAAAAGGAAGATCCAGATGTAAGACTCCATTCCATTGTTTCCGGTTGCAGCCTGGTGGATGCCTTGCTTATTCATTCAAAAATAGTCATGATCCATTCATTCCGGTCCCGTTCTGGCCACTTCTTTCAGGTGACAAAATTGATCTTACTACTTACTACCCGACCAAAGCAAGTTCAAGAGATAGCGGAGCCGGAATTCAGAAGTTCGTTCACTTCACATTATACGCCATAAACAGTTTAATGTTCATCAAGTCGGGCAAACCCTTGGGAATGCCCAACAAAACGGTTCAATTACAGTATATCATTCAAACAGATGGAACTGAATATGTTGATATACAACATTCACATCTTTACCACCAAGATTCAATGGTGCCAAATCAGGATTCCAAGCATTTTTTTTCGATTTTTTTGGGGGAGCTGTGAAAAAAAAACATCACCCCCCCCCCCTTTGTTTGGCATATGCAGTGTGCAGGTCCTCCAACTTTGGCTGGGTCGTTCGGGGCGTTCGGGTCAGCCTTCGAACGAGTTGAACCGAGTTGTGTCGAAGGTTTGGGTTTGGAGCCTTAGGATCCACCAGAAATCGCGGACCCCGTGGTGAGATGACACACACTTGTCGTCGCAAGGTGTTGAGTGAAATCGCAGTGATTTCTTTTAGAAAACACCCAATCTTTTTGTTTGGGAGATGCAAAAAACAAACAAATCCACCATACTACTCAACACAAAAGAGTTTCAGAAAAAAAACAGTTGGGGATAAAGTAAAGGTACGTGGATTAATTTAGATGAGTCAACTGTTTTTTTGATTCCGATAGGATCAACGCATGGTATATTTACCTACATTTACCATAACAGTCAACCAAATGCGAAATATCATTGATATCATATCATATCATATCATATCATATCATATCATATCAGATATATTTTTATGTTTTCATGTCATCTACTTTTACTTGCATGATTTTCGTGTGTAACAAAAGTGGTTGGTTGGATCCCCCCTCTTGGAGGATTATCTTAGGATCACCCCAATTTATAAGCCATGAAACAGCCATTTGGAAGGGTTCCCACAACCTGATCCTTCGGGGACTTATCATGGTTACCAACCAGATACTACACCCCGGAAAACTAACATGGCAATGGAAACCCGCCATTTGAAGATGTATTTCCTATTGAAAATGGTGATTCTGCAATGTCATCTTATTCCATTCATTAATGCTGGTTGTTCAATGACGGGATCCTTATATTATCACCAAGAATTTCAGGTACCTAAAATGCAGGTGCTCACCTATATAAGCTGTATGTAAGGCTTATTTTTTCGGGAACACCCACTCCCAAAATAGCCTCATAAGGTTCTTAGGTAGCTGAACTGCTTGGTGATATTAGGTGTATGCAATAATCCCCATATAACTGGGCAGTATTTCATCCCCCGAAAAAATTCCTTAAGCAAATCCCATCTCCTGAGGCCAAGTTGTCTCCAGAATGCCCTCAGAAGTTGGCGCAGAAATTGGTGAAGACGCGGCAGGATATTCGGCTTCACGGGGGCGTTGAATGATGGGGAAAACTCATAGGGATATGACATGATTGTTGTTTGGATGGATATGTAAGTAATATATGAATATCTATAGATGGTAGAAAAGTCACTGTAGGAATTAATTCTTCATCCAAAATAAATGTTTGGTTTGATTCTAGCTTACTTATTGCATGCTTCTGCGCTGATTCCAGTGCTGACTGGTTCAACAAGGTAAAAACGGATGGGGAAGATCCATCCTTTGGGGATCCTTGGAATTCCCATTCAGACCCTTCAACTCCACATGAATGTCACCAGCGATGCATGTGATGAATCGCTACTTAGCGCAGACCCTCCCAATCAAACAGCAGATGGGGGCTAGCATATATTTGGTGTCTCCATGTGTTTCCCAATCCCACCATTGCATGTTCGACCCCATAGTGATACAATCCATGTATCTATATAGGTTTATTTTCTCATACTATTTGAACATCCGAGAACCTGGCCATGGCTGGCATATAAGCACATGTACTCAGAAACGATACAAAATACGGTTGATGGAAAAAATCCTGCACCACTTGGGATACCCCAAAAGGTGTTGATACTCGTATAAAGCCAAGATTTGGGACATCCTGAGTGGTGCAGGATTTTTTCCACCAACAGTTTGTTTGCATTTCTTCTTTTAATACTGTGAGGTACCGCCATGTTGTCACTGAGTATGGAACCTAATTGGTCTTTACCCATGCGCGGTGGAGGAGCAAAGTGTTTTGACGAGCATTGCCATTGCCGGTGGGTTTGCCTTCTTCCTGCAGCGGCAGAGGTGAGGTTGGAAGTGCTGGTTGTGGTTGTGGTGGCAGTGGCGGTGGTAGTTGAGATGATGATGTGACGACTACTACGTCAATGTGTGTACATACATGTCGTTGTTGCTGTTGCTGTTTTTGTTGTAATTGTGGCGTGGGGGTAGTAGTAGGTATAGATTACTGCTGTGGTGCTACGATTGCAATGTGAACAAATTTAGAAGCTAAACACTTAACACCTACCGAAAGGGTGTCCTAGTAGCCAGAAGGACCATATCAAATGTCATATATATATATATATTTAGTCTCATGATTCAACTGCTAGCATTTTCTTGTTTCAAGGTTGGCTTAGGCTGGCAAATTTGCGATCAAGAGCTATGTAGGCAAGTTGACGGCACCTTTTGACCCATCCCGCCGCCATGCGATGCTGGATTTGTTGGATTTGTGGTGCACTTGCTCCGTTGGGGAAGAAAGATAACCATACGGAGTACCGAGATAGCCATGGACATGAACATTCAGATAGATTTAGATGGGTTAGACTGATATATATATATATATAGATCCAAACAGGCAGAAACAGAGACAGATAGATGGCTAGACAGGGATGTCTTTCCATGATTTTCCATGTATCACTACTATAGCTAATCAAATCGGGTAAACAGAGAGGCAGCAAATGTACGGTCTGTGGCGCTAGTGGCACTTTCCCCTGATATCCGATCTCACTTCTCAGGCAACTGCATTTGATGCGTAGTCGCACTGCATTGCGTCAATTGGCATGGTACAAGGTGGGGGGGGCCAACCGTCACATGGCGTTGATTGGTTGGAATTGGTTGGGTGGTTGGTTTCGCTTGCTTTTGAGGGAACCCATTTTCTTTTGTATCTCTGAGCGTATCGAGGGTATTGAGTAGCAAGCTTGAAATGCTATTGGTCTAATTCGTTGATGGAAAGCTTGAACCATCAGCAAGCATTGGACGAGAAGGACCAGGATGATGGCTGTTCAACCGCCGGTCACCTGACATGGCGTGGTCCCACAACCAAAGGACACAGATTCCCAAAGGATCCGACATTCATTATATAGCTTGTTAGGATAAGTGGAATCCAGCATGCCAAGAAAATCTTAGATATACCCTACCTGGGAACTAACATTTTTGCTACCAAGGCATTTTTTGAAGATGATTTTCCTTGTGGAATATCTTAGTTCCCTAGAGGGGGTAGCTTACATGAGCTGAAACATTAAGTACTGTATATTTTTTTGAAAACTTGTTGGACTTGGAGATACGACTCGATAAAACTCCCCCAGGCGCTGTACTCTGCTTCACGTTTCCTGATCCTGGCCATCTTCCTCAACAAGGGTCGACAGCAGGCGGTGAAATGTACAAGGGACACCTGAGTGGATGTGGGATTTTCAGGGGCCGACCCCTGAGCCCCCAAAGATTCCAAAAATCCCTAAAGATATACCTAAAGAATCCCTACAGATATGGGAATAGTATGGGAAACTTACCATTAAAGGGGTCCCTGGAATCACCCTTGACTGAGTGGATGTGGGATGTGGCAGAAAAAAGCCAAGCCAAGTGGGTTTGCTAGATGGTTGATCCCGCGGAGTCTTTTGGGATAAGATTTGTGAGCAAAGGATTTGTTACACCAAATTGAGCAAACACTTCAAATGTGGTTTAGTCAAAGTAGCCAGGAACCCCTTCCAAAAATTGCCTGAAATTAGGCTCCTGCATTACTATTTGGTGGTGGTTTCCAATATTTTGTATTTTTTATCTCCACCTGGGGAAATGATCCAATTTGACTAATATTTTTCAGATGGGTTGAAACCACCAACTAGTATTATTGGTTACCCAGATGAATCTGTGAGACTTAGTGGGCGGTTTCGGGTGGTTCTCACGACAGGCACAAGCCAAACGAAGCGGAACGCTGGGAAATACCCCACGGCGGATGTCAACAAGGCTCGGGGGCAAGAAAGTTTTGGACAAAATCATTCTTGTGTTTCTTGAATATTTTGCATGGCTTTCAACGTGGATCATCCTCAATCATTGATCTCCACATCTATGTTCCAAGCAATTCTTGATGATTTTTGTAGAGTTGAATGTCGAATAACTGTGCTCAGTTGAGAATCCTATGGAATCCGTATTTCCGTTGAGTTGATCGGATAATTTGTGACATACACCAGGCTTAGACCCAAGGGGGTAGAAATAGAATATGTACGTACACCACTTGACTTGGATGGCTTCTACATTTACAAATTGCATGTATGTAAATCAATCCTTTCAATGACGATTGATTTTAGCTTGAATATTTGTGTGCATAGACTTTTGCAGCAGATATTGTATGCGATATATTTCATATATTTTATATAATATGCATACTGTAAATACATATATATATATATACATGTTTGCGTTTATATTTTGACTGCATGACTCGGTGACTGAATTCGAAAGACACCTTTCCAGGGTTGAGCATAGCGGCATAGCGGATATGGTATCGCCAAGCTATTGACATCCCCAACTGGTGGTCACTAGCAGACTAGCAGCGTACCCTCTAGGTAACTAACATAATCCCTCCTTGGGAAAAGGAAAATCATCGACTCAAAAGTACCTTTGGGAGGGGATATGTTAGTTCCCAGGAGGGTATCTATATGTATACCTACCATGAGCCACCAAAACCATGAAAATTAATGGCTTTGGCCACCCAAAACCCAGATTATATACCATAAATTTCCTCGAAACATGTAGGTTTTGGGGAGCCCATGCTATATATACACAACATTTTTGTGTACTTTTGTAGGAATTTGTTTGCCCTCCCAGAAGTTCCGTTTGAAAGAAATCCACATCTTTTGCCCCCATGGATTTTGACCCACCCGGCCATGCGTGCATGGCTGCTCCACCACCACACACTGCCATCGATTGACAGAGGCGCCGCTCTTCAGATGCCGAAGCCTTTTTCGCGGAGATGAGTCCTTTGGCCATGCTGCGGAGGTACTTGTACCGGCGACCAGGTAGGTCCTACCCGGGGGTGGACGACTTTTTGGAGGGGTGGGTGTGAGATAGATGGAAAATGAGGGTGACGGGTAGCATCTCTCAGAAGTGTGAGACGGAAAACGAGGGTAACGGGTTAGTAGCATTTCAGAAAAGAGGTGTGTTTTTTTAAAGTATTTTTTAAAGTGGTACACATTTAAGGGGAGCCAAGGGCCTCCTGTAGCCACTGATTTGTTGGATTTGGGTTATGATCACAAAAAATGCTTTGACAACATGGATTTTACTTTGGGAAGTTGGTATGATGAATCATTTGGGGTTGGTGATGGTGAGGCTCCTGGTGGTTGAGATGTAACAGGGGAAAAACATGATTTACTGCTTTGGATGTTCTATCAGTTGTAGGAATTTCTTGCAGTTGTAGCACATTTATTGGCCATATTGGCACACAAACCCCCAAAAAGTCATTTCACTCAATGGTGGAGTGAAATATGTTGCCAAGATTGAGATTTCGACTTGGGTATCTTTCATTTTGAATTTCGTTGCCGGTGCCGCCGGTCTACTTGATCAATGTTT
Organism: Breviolum minutum Mf 1.05b.01; assembly: GCA_000507305.1. NCBI lineage: Eukaryota > Dinophyceae > Suessiales > Symbiodiniaceae > Breviolum > Breviolum minutum. The sequence continues at coordinate 107,226 of DF239701.1, read as the reverse complement.
TGCTCAAAAAAATAACAAACAACTCCAAAAATGGAGCCTTCAAACCCGAAAGTGTTTTTGCCTTTTGGCAGACTGCAGATCATCATAGGCAGCATGTTTGCAATTTTGTCATCTTCTCCCATCCTCAGATGTAGATGAACCATCAGTCAAGGAGGAGTCAGTTCCATTAGCTGCTGCTCACCTTCCCCGGAAGCAACAAAAAAACACACCTTGGTAGGCAGCAAGTCCTCGAAAGGGCCGAGTCAAGGAGGAACCTCCGAAGATGAAAACCATCAAAAGCTGGGGGTTGGTGCAGGTTTTTGCTGGGTGGTGGCAACTCAAATATGTTTGGAATTCTCACCCCTATTTGGCCTATATTTGGGGAAGATGAGCCCATTTTGGCAAACATATTTTTCAAATGGGTTGAAACCACCAGCTATAGTATATATTTGGATGGTTTTGGCCTCAATGTGAGTCGCAAAAATGGTTTGACTGTCGCAAAAGGGCATGTTTTTTCGGATGGCCCTTAAACGGCTGCGCTACCTATTTTTTTCCAGAAATCCGAGTAGGTTTTCAGCGACCATGCCGCAAATCTCATCTCAAATGATGGCAAGGTAGTGTTTGTTAGCCCCATTCGGGGGCTACCTGTTGTGATTGTTGATGAAAGGTACAGACAGATTTACCTTTCCAATCATGTACAGTAGTAACAAGGGCCCCTATAGAGTCCCATCCGATCTCTGAAATCATTGGGTAGGCTTTTAACCGTAGCTACGAGATGTTATATCTAGGCAAATTCGAGCGACCAAACCGCCAAGGTCACCCCCCAAATGATTGTTTTAGCAAAAGAACCACCCCCCCAAATCCCCAATTAATTCAGGTTTGGGAATTTAATCATTGTAATTTGCCCAGTTATGTGGTAGTTTTACCCGAGATGGGAATGCCTTGCCCCCTTCCCCTGACAGTCCAAACCTCCCAACGGGTGGGGGCCAGGCTCGGTCCCTCGGCCGCGGATGCTGCGCGCCAATGTGGAACCGGTGGGCTCGGGGGGAGGTGGTGGGAATGGGGGTTTGTGGTAATGCTTTAAGGAACCCCCTTTTCCGGCCCCAGCCATAATTGTCTGGGTGGTGGTTTCAAATATGTTTTATTTTCATCCTTATTTGGGGAGATGATCCAATTTGATCAATTAGGTTGAAACCACCAACTAGTTGTTATATGGATGTATAATATGATACATGATGTGGAATAGTGGAAAATGTTGGAGAGAGACGGAAAGATATAGAAATTTAGAGCCGGAAGATTTTATCATTATGATCAATTATGATTTATTGATCATACAGCTGGCTGGTGAGCTCCAAAAAAAATGTCATCCCCTCCAAACCCTAACCATCCCTGGATCACAACAGCTCGTACCTGAAACACCAAGGCTGCCAAAAAGGAACACCCAGCTCCCTGTCAAATTGTTTTAGTATTCCAGATTGTTTTGTGTCATTCTTCCCTCCCCCCGACAAAAAAACACAAGACTTACCCTCCCTAAAACTAACATATCCCTTGAAAAGTTACCATCCCAAATTCGGGGGCTATGTTAGTTTCAGGGGAGGGTAACACCTATATTTGTGTATATACCTTTGCCCCTTCGGGCCGCCAGGGCACCTTGGCACATCATCTTCTTCTGCAAGGCTTTGACATTCGACCCCCTGAGTCAACGAGACGACGACACGGACCACGTTCACAAAGGCGAGGGTTTTACTGGTTGAAAACAGGGTTGGAGTGGATGTGTGTGTCAAGGAGGGTAAGATGGGGGCGGACATAAGTGAGCCGTTGGAGCACTAGAAGTTGCGGTGTTTTTTGTGTGGGAGTGTTTGTTTTTCTAGTTTGGTGGAGATATTGGTTGATCATGTTCATTTAGAGACAGGTACTTCATGGATTTGGGAGGTATGTGTATACATTTATTGTATGTGGGATAATTGCTGCCGTATTATGACTCGTTTTGTTGTTGACTCAGTGTTCCATCAATCAAACAGTCCATCTAGTGATCTAGTGTTTTGTTCACACTTGCGTGCAAAAATGAACGCCTACACATATGGTTTATTTTTCAAGAACTGTTTTACTTGGCCATTTCGAATTTTACACCGACTCCATTCACTTCCACCACTGTTTGTTGCCTATGTTTTCTTGCCTCAGGATCCTTCACCAGAACCAGTTAGCAGCCAAGGGTTTGGCTGCTCGTTTGGGACGACAAATTCAAGTCGCACCCAAGGTGCACGGCGGAAAGGTGGAAAGGTTTCTGGACCTCAACTGATGACTACCAAACCTATACATATATGTATAGACGGCAATGGGAAGTCGTATCAATAGTATCCTGAAGGGAAGCTTGAGGAATTGAATGAATTGATGTAGTTTCCCTTACATTTTACATATTCATTCGATCTATATATAATATATAATATCTTGTTTTTTCTCAAAAAAATCTTCACTGTAGTGAAAGTATATAGATTGCTAGCCACTCCCAAAAAGGTGGCAATTTGGTGCCAGGGACCATGATAAGCCAAGGCTAATGGGAGCTAGCCATCGATCCTTTCCAGGTGGTATATATATATATACATCTATATTCTATATATATGTTTTGGAATTTCATATCTCCAGGGGATCCTTTGCAGGTGGTATAAGTTTCTGTGGTGGGTTTTCTTTTTAAAGCTGGCTGGATCCAATGTCCGACTCAGTGAAACGAACCTGAAGGATCCCAGCCGTGCAAGCAATGGTGATGTTTTTTCGTTGTGACGTGTGAGACGGCCACCCTCTATGTTGATGAAAAGATATTAGAATACCCTGCAGGGAATTGAAATATCGACATTTTGAGTCGATGATTTTCCTTTTCCCGTTTGGTGGGTTTGTTAGTTTCTTGGAGGGTACTCCGCTAAGAAAGCTCCCTGGGGGAAATATGATAACAGATGGTTGCTTGGGTGACAAAACCATTTTGGAGTGAAGCGGCAGCTGAGCTTAAGGTGATTTGTGAGAAACGGGCCGATTAGGTGATGATTTGAACAGAAGCATCAACTACAAACAAACCTATGACAACCCACCAACATCATCCAGCAATTGATCATTGGCTACAATATTTAACAAGATGTTTGGCACATCCAATGGCTGTATTGAAGTATGTCAGTTGGCAGGTGATAAAAACCAACGGTTGAAGTGTAGATTGCCTTAATTTTGACCTTCTAATTGTCACAGTGACCGGGTTTCCAAAGTGATTTCAACTTTTTGACCAGTCTTTGACATGTTATTCACAGCAAGTGATTTTCAAAAAAGTACCTATCACTATTCCCATAGGATCCATGTATAGCATATTGACCTACATGTACCATAAAAGTCAACCAAATGCAGGTAAAATACACCATTTCCCGTGGGATCCTTTGGGATTTTTTGAGGGATTCATAGGCATCCTAAACTCAACCTGAAACCGACCTGATCCCTTACGAAAGCCAGGTGGTCACAAGTTCAAATTCTCAGGTGCAGCAAGCCATACAGGAGCCCGAATGGTTTTCTAGATCTATTGTGATGTCATATATTTATATATATATATATATATACCATGGGCCCTTAAAACCTACATTTTTAGAGGTGTTACGATAAAAAACCTGGTTTTTAGGTGGCCAAAACCTTTATAATATATATTTGGTTGGTGGTTTCAAATATTTTTTATTTTCACGCTTATTTGGGGAAGATTTCCATTTTGACTAATAATAATATTTTTCAAATGGGTTGAAACCACCAACCAGAATATATATAAGTTTAAAGGAGGCTCTGTTATGCCTACATGGTGTTAGTGTGCAGGTAGATATCACGATAGGATGGTATGACATATGTGACTATGTACTGTAGATATACATGTATATCTAATGCATAACTTCTTGTTTGCACAGGCATAGTCCTAGGTGTGCACATATTTTTACGTTGCAATGAACTTGCGTACATGCTTTTTCCCTGCAAGTACGCAAAGTGTCAGTAGCCTACACATTTCGAGGTGTACCACATGCAGCCATCATCACTACAAAGAGATGGCTGGAAACGGGACGCTTCCCCTACGGTGCGGTATGGTCCTCCATTCCTATAGGAATCAACTTACATCTTGGAGAAGCCACCAGGAAACTCACAAACTTTGTTGTAAGGATATTCCAAGATGATCCAAGATGATCTTGCTCACTTCCGGTGTTCCCAGGGGAACATCTTGAATCATCGCCATTCTTGCGGGTAGTTTGGAGTTTGGACCCTGCAATTTACCTTTGAAACACGTGGCATGTATAGATGAACACATGGCCATTTTTTCCCTAAACGTTGCTACCTCAGCAATGTCAAGGTTGGTTTTGGATTTATGTTTTGGGGATGACACATGCGACACAGTACACCAAATGGCCCAAATCCCAAAAACAGTGGATTGGAAGATTATTTTCTTTGAGTTTCCTTATCTTGATTGGGGAGCTGTTTGTTTCTTTTTAAGGGTGGGGGAGTTTCAGTACCAGACCTATGAATGGCTTAAATTCACTTAATGATCTTAATGGCTTGTTGGTGGTTTTGTATTTATGATTTGGAAGTCTGATTATACCAACTACAAACAACAACACAAAGATTACTTATTACTTGTAGTGTTTCCCATGTTTTTGTCCAACAAATGCCCCCTGGCGCACACACAAAAAAGCACTCCCAAACCCTGATAGTTACAGCTTCTTCCATCTGAATTTTTTTTGTTTGAACTTGTCAGGAGGTGAGTCAATCAACGATGATGATGACCGTGAGCCCAAGGGAACTCAAATTGATGGTGACTTGTTTGTCGGAGGTTCCATGGTTTTTCTCGGAGTTTTCGGGGGAAGATTCCGACATTGTTCGACAAACACAATGTCGGGGCTACGGCTATAGAAGTTCTACTTGTTTTTTCTGGGCTATGTCCTGTGTGCATAAAGAGTTTTTTTTAGACACTTGTATATACATATAAATATATAATTATACATGATCATAGACATATACATATAATTATTCATGTTTTACTAATTCCAGGATCCTGCAAATTTCTTGAAATGTCCGGAAGCATGTGACGTTTGACTTTCAGCGTATCCTCCAGGTACCCGGGCCAGGTGTCTCCATGCCCCAAAGGGACCATATCATGTTCCAGGATTCCTGAGCATGCTGAGCTTCGTGACAACAAATGGTTACTACACCGCACCTACCAAGATAGAATATATCCGGGGTCATTAAATGGGACCCATTTTGGGGGAATCAAACAATACACATTTATGGCAATTTTGAAGGATTTCCCTTATTATAGTCCATTGTTTGGGTTGGTGATATAATGACCCCCGTATAGATACTGTATCTACTTTGTATATGATATCGTATATATATATATAGATTTATAACACGTCCCGGCTGCATAATCTGATGAACAAACGCGAATTTTTTGGTGCAACCTGTATGCTCTTACATATACTGACTTGATTCACCCAAAAGGATGCAGGAACATAAATATATTCGATGTAAAGGGAGGGAAGCATGGCCCTCCGTTATAAAAATGGTCTTACTCGAGTTTGGAGAATTCATGTACATATAAATTTGGATCCACTCTCATTGTCCATGGCCAGCAACTGTTTCCCTGAAAGAATGGACCCATGGTCAGACGTTTTACACGAAGCAAGATTTGATCAGTGAAATTGGGAAGGTATGCCTGGAAGATACCCCTTAAAATGAGTCCCTAAAAATCCCTTATAAATAGTGTCAAAATGAGGATAAATAGGGAATTAATCCTCCAAAACACGGGTTTTTTAGGTACCATTCCAAGGTCCCTGGGTAAAATCTCCAATTTGAAGAACAAGTTAGATTCAGGTTTGTTACACTCCCTGAAAACAAAGACTTCCCCACCTGCCAGGAGGCCGGTGCACTAAAAAAGGAAACAATCGTCTTCCAACCATCCATGTGTCATGGGCGAATTTTGTTAGTTTCAGTGAGGGTGTCAGGTATATGAAAATTATATAGACATGATTTTCATGAAAATTCCAACTTCAAACATGTCAGAGTTTTTGATTTTGGCAGTTGTGGAATCACCTGGCAATTGTCTTTGTGGTGTTTTTTTTTCAAGGATCAAGACCTGTAAGCCGGCTTGGTGAACTCCATGTGTTGGATGAGATGACCTTCACAGAAACCATGTCATCCAAGTGGTAGAATTTATATAACCTCCCTGAAACTAACAGCAAGTTCGCACCTGAAAAATGGATGGTTGGAAGACTACTTTCCCTTTGGAAAGGCTTAATTTAAGGGACTATCTTAGTTTCAGGTAGGGTAGCGCACCTCCTTCAGAGAGGTTTGTAACGTTAATTCTACCAGTTACATGGTGCTATGTTTGTGAAGGGAATGTAAACAAAATTGCTAGCATAACTCTTAGCCAAATCATGATCCATGACATCAGGTTAGTACAAGCCAGTTTGGGTTGAAGCTGCTTTGTGGAGATATGATGTCATTTGATACACATTTGACCAGATATACCTTCCCACATTTGGCAAGAGTTGAGCCAGGCAAAACTCGAAAATCTTCCACTGGAAGTTGGTCTCCTTCTAGTCGACATGGTTCATCACTTAGCTTCATACACAAAACATCCCGAGAATTCTCGTTTCTTCTGAGCCGCCGCGGTTGGGGAATGGTCCGGATGGTGCACCATTTCCAACTTCCCAACCAACAAACCCAGCTGCTCATGGAAGCACAATGATTCAACGACGTCGTATTGCCTGGCTTCATGGTGAAGATCTGTGGCATCTTTGCTGCGCTGGTGTTGGCTGATAGCCTTGGTGATCACTTGCAAGGCTCCTTATATTTGGCGACTTCACAAGTGAAGAGATCTACACCTGCAGCCATACTGTTTTCTTTGTTACAAAGTTGCTTGGCAGAGGAAGGGTCGTGATGCACCCCCTGTTGTTCCCATTGGTGAAGACTAGCAAGTCATCACGAGGGTTGGATTAAATCTGATGATTTTCCATGTTTTTGTTAATGTTTGGTTTGATCAATATTCAATTCATGCTTTTTTCAACCAAACAGACCGGGCCACCAAAAATGATGATTGCTTTCAAACATTCAAATCTACTGGGAAAAACTCAAAAAAACCTGAAGGCTTTGTTGGTTCGTTTGGTTGGTGGTTGTGGTTGTTTTGGTTGTTGTTTCAACCCCTTTAACCTCAGGTTATGAAGTTACTGGACCTATAGAACTTGGACTTCGCTTCAGTCTCTTGGTTACGGTTCAAACCGGTTGGCCCTTAGGGAAAGGCTGGAAAGTTGTGAAACGAAGACATGGCTAAAAGCACCCCCCAAAAAAATCGAGAAATCACACAGGTTGACTTGACGCCTTTATTTCAGCGGAAGGTTGTTGGGCAAAATATGGATTGAGTTATTTTTTTAGGTACCTCGTGCCAGATACTTGCTTTTTGTTTGGAAGTGTTCGGTAGACGTTGGTTGTTTCTCTTCATTAGAGATGCGGTCATTTGAAGCTCTTTGCAGTGAACATGCGCGCTATAACTCCTTCGCACTATTCATTGTAAGCTCCCAAAATGGTGAAACTGAATGAGACAGTTTTACACAACTGTTTACCTTATTTACATAACTGTTAACCAAAGACTCACAGTTGTACAGGTTCATCATGTTATCTTGTTTTTGGTTTCGATTATTGTTGTTTCATTCCCCTCCCTGGAATTTCCGGCGTTTTTCTTCCTTTAACCAAGGGCTGTTCTAAAGGCAACCCTTTTCCCCCAACCAAACGAAGGTTCTCAGATGCGTCCCAAGTCAGTTGGTGGGTTCCACGCGGGTGATGTGGAAGCTGGTCAATGTGGATACTGGTTCCTGGAAGCGTGACTGGGCGATCTGATCATTGTAGGACATTGTATATATTTACACCCTAGTAAACCAACATAGCAGTGGAGAATGGACGCATTGAAGATATATCTTATTGAAGATGGGAATATTCCATTGCTATGTTAGTTTAGTAGAGTGTAAATCATCTTTCCAGAATTCGAGATGTATCTATAAATTGATTTCTTTTTAATGTGAAGATACGATATATTTTTTTGATCATCCCATTTGCTATTCTTCCTGTGCTTGTTGTGGAACCCTTCCAAAACAGTGTTCGACTTTCCTCCAATCACCCGCCATGATTCAGAATCAAAGAAAAGCAACCTGGGGATTTGGTATATTGTATATGAGTGGTTATTAAGCGATTCAATTCCGTACACTTACATTTACACTGACTGTTGATGGTTCAGAAATCCGGCTAACCAGCTGTCATGGTTAGACATCCCATTATTTGCAGAGTTTTATGCATCCCAGGTGGTTGTTTGTTTTTTTTCCATCAACAGTACATCAAAGTCTATAGAGTGTTTATATATACACCCTAGTTTCATACATATATATATATATTATATGCATGTTATATCAATCATAGGCCTTTGGGGACATGTACCAAATATGGTGTTCACCTGGCCCTGTTGATGCGCAACAGCCAAATACGGTACTGATATCCAATGTTTGACTTGGATTAATGCCATGCTTATATTGAGCTAGTCCGACATGGTACCCATTGTTGTATTTATCCAGCCTTGGTATATGCACATATTTAATTCACATATATATATATACATATATGTATATGTATTATATATTATATATATATATGGAAAGATACCAGGGCTCAGGAAACAACAAGCTGGTTTCAACTTGTCAAGTTGCCATGTTCTTCTCCAAAGTTTTAACCTCAAACATTAACATATCCATTGACGAGGGACCATTTTGAAAAGGAACTTTCATTTTCCAACCATCAATTTTCAGGGATATGTTATTTTTCGGTGGGTATTTCATTCAACTTCTGATTTCAGTGGGCCACTGTTAGGGAAGCAGAACTGGCAGGCTGAGGTGCTTCACTGCAGATTTATCAAATCAAAACTAAGGGGTGTTTGTCATTCACATTTTTTATTGTCCACTTGGATCCTTGGAAGGATGGCCAGTTTCCAAATTTGAGGCACCTATGTAGTTTTTCTTTAAAAAGGGGCGGTTCCAGGTCCAGACTGTCTTTGTTCCAGGTCATCAGATCATCCAGAAGGTTTTCCTGTGCCAAGCAGTTGCCGATGGAACATCAGCGTACCCGAAATCGCCTTCAGCTTTGCATCTGGCAGATGGCTGACAAGGAGTTGTTCGGCAATATGTAGCTGCTAAGTGGCAAGCAGATCTGCGACTTGATGACGTGATGTCATAGGAGGTCAACCCTTCAGAGGCTTACTTTTGTAAGGGAATCCTCGCCAAGAATAGGTTTAGACTTAGTCCAATTTGTAGCTCACCCAGAATTGAGTGAATGAACCGCTAGTGCGGTTGCAGGCAGTGGTAAGCTATACATTATAACCCTGGTATCCCCTTCCAACTGCTAGTGCAACCATGATTTTGAAACGCCAGAGGTCAATACAACGAAGACTTTCAACTCTGTAAAATGTGGAAAATTCCATCCTGCTTCTCCCGCATGGAGTTTTGGTCCAAATGGTAGGATTTTCGATTGCAGCCGTGGACAAATGCACAATTAATTTTGAGAGTGCCTGGTAATGGCGGTATTTTGGAGACGCTTGCATTTTATTGAAATCAATTTATATAGGCTTTCACAAGTCTCTACTGTAAATACCTTCTGAGAATTCAAATTACACCCAAAAAGATCTTGTCAGACTCAGGTGTTTGAGAAACTGTATTGGACTAAAAGAATGATGTCGAGACTGGGATGTCCCAGGACTTTCGGTATATCTAAGCAAGGGTAATCTCGTGACACCCATGGACCCCGTGACCTCAGAACCAGGCTATCAAATGGTCCTCCTGCTGGAACCTGTGTTGGGCTTGATGGAGGGAGATGAGGTGACTCCAGGGAACTCTTGCTTGCCGAAGTACGGTGACACCCGGGGAAGTAACATATCCCACCAAACGGGAAAAGGAACATCTTCAAACTTCAAAAGTGGCGGCTGGTAGGGGATATGTTAGTGTTCCCAGGAGGGTAGTCGTTTTTGCCCTGGAGAAACAGTGATGGTTTGGAACCACCATTGGGTGTTTGGGGTTGGGATGACTCGCACAGTTGGAGTTTCAACGGTTTCCCTTCCCCAGGTGGCTGAGATTTTTGCCACGGAGAATGAGATGGAAATCTTCAACATTCCAGTGATCGCAATGAGTGCCACCAAACCCGTGCCTTGTTTTTTTTCGTCGCAAAAAAACATGTAAAAACTAAGAGGTGGAGGGCAAGTGCGAAACCACGGGATTTTCCCCATGTTTTCCCAAGCTCCCAGGGCCTTACTGGGCAACTGTCCATGACTTTGACACCGTCTTCAGCTGCATCTTCAACGCCATTGACTCCGCTAGTCACTGAAGGGAATGCTACTCAAATCACTTTGAATTTGCGTGATAGTGGCAACATAGGAGAGGAAGTGCAGGACAGAAGCGGAAACAAACAACCTCAAAACATCCAAAACCTATGAAAAACTAGTACATCACTTTAAGAAATCTCGCCCAGTCCCTTGAGATGCCATTCTCAAGATATTTTTAAAAGGGAAGTTTGTAGTCACTATCATTCAATCTCTCTTAATTAGGGAACTCCAGGGGGCTCTCTAAAGATTTGGGAAGCAAGGAGTTTGTTCCTTGAGATGTTGTAAGTGGTCCTTTCCAAGAGATGCACCCTGGTAGCACCTCCCGCTACCTACTGAACATTTTATCTACCATGTTTATGGAACTTCCAAGAAGGCTAGGCAACTTGTCGAAGACCTAAGATAGCTGCTTTTATTGTATCTACCTGTTTTTTGGAGTTCGAAATCTCTCCCCTTCATGCTGCGAAATCTATTCGCAGGATGCGATCTACAACATTTCAGATGTGTCTTTGCAGCTTGCTTTGTCGCCTGTCTTGTGTAGATCTGCGACCGAACCAGGGGCTGAGCCAAAGAACATAATGTTGATGGCTGAAATCGGCTAACCAGTTGAGGTTGGTAGTTTATCCATCCCATTATTTACAAGGTTTTATACATTCCAGGTGGTTGTTTGGGATTTCTTCCATCAACAGTACCTCTAAGTTTATAGAGTGTTTAGAGTTTATATTTATATAATATATATACACCATACATTCACCTATATTCATGTTATATCATTCATAGGCCCTTGGGGACATGTACCATATATGGCTGAACTGAGCCCTGTTAATGTGCAACAGCTCTTGATTCCATTTTATCATTCTTGGCAGCATTGGTGGTTTGGGGCCCGGTGGTTTGGATTCCTAGGATCCCCTTATAAAAGGGATTGTTACTTAGGAGTATCCCTAGAATCTCAAACCACAGGGTCCCAAACCACCAATTCACCATGAGTTGAATTATTGTTCTTCCATTGAATCATGAATAATTTGGATTCAAGGGTTTGAGACATCAGGATCGTTGACCTGAACATTCATTTAGCGCCTTAATTACAACAGTCTTGGCACACCTAAGAAACCCAGGACAGAGACCTTACCTTCGAAGCAACTTCAAAGAGACCATCTGTGCAGTGTTCCAAACCCTTTTGCAATCACATTATGCAGATTGGTTTTTAGGGATTACTTATAACGGCTTATTATAATCCCTTTATAGCTGGTTAGAATAACCCCCTATCCAAAACAACCAACCTGGGTTTTGGACGCTGTTCATCTTGGACACATGTATCTACCTCACAGACACCATGGCATCTCCTCCCCATGAATTCGTAGGGTTTCATAGGTGCCAATGATTTTAGACGCCATTTCTTGGAGATCATTGTCCCAGGTTTTTGGGATCTTGGCCTATGCAATCTGTCGCGGTTTATCAAACGGATGACCCGGTCGAATTCCCGGTAGGTATACGATATTCTCCACACAATTTGAGTTCGTAAATTTCGGCGATTTGCCCATCCTTTGGCCCAGATGTAAAAGATCCACTGGATTTTTTTCGTTTGACAAAGCAGATGGTTCTTTCCAGTGGATGTTTTTCTGGTTGGTGGTTTCATTTTTTTTTAAAATGTTCACCCCTACCTACCTGAGGAAATGATCCAATTTGACGAATATTTTTCAATATGGGTTGGTTCAACCACCAACCAGTTTTTGGTTTACTCCCAAAACCCTTTGATTTGGAACACGTTTCCGTTGCAAGGCTTCCCTTCTCTGCTTGGGATGTGACAAGCTGTGAAGGTTCCGCAGGTTTCAATTGCCAAACCAAAGGCGTGCCCGGTGCTTGAGGGAAAGGGAATGAATCTAACCCATAGCATCCATGTATGGTATATTTTACCTACATTTACCATAAAAATCAACCAAATGTAGGTAAGTATACTATACATGGATGCTATGGGTAACATCAGCTTGGAGATTTCGCTCGAATTTTCCAATTCATTTGCTTTAACCCTTGATTTGTCAAGATTTTTTCAGCAGCGTTTAACCCTGGCAAAGGCATGGGCCTCTATCGCAGCGCGTTGGAAATACAGTTGTTTCTCGCGATGAATTTCCCGCCGGTGGGTGTTCAAAGCTTGGTGAATGTAGGCCCCCATTTGTCCAGACAATGTCAAAGATTCTATGTTGGGCTTCTCAGCCCACCAAGTAACAAGGGAAAATAATGATTGCATAATGGAAAAGGAGGGACATTAATAAGATTTGACAGTCCTGACTTCTGTTTTTTGACATGCTGTGTGATTGGGATGTGTAGTTAATCCTAAGATGTAGCCCAAGAAATCCAAAGAACCTGAAGATTGAACCATGGTTGAAACCGGCTTGATGATTTTAAACTAAGATAGATTGATCCTCACGCCTGGACATGGATGTCCACCAAGCCATGTGTGAAGCGTGTGTTTCTTTTGTTGGGGTTCAGTGCACCCAAGAACTTTTCTCAAGTTTCGGAAAGGGTACAATTGATTCCTTCAGCGTCATGGCGCACTTGATTTACAACAAGGACTTTTCTACAAGACGACCAGCTAACACTACAGAATTCCATGATCTTCTCTAAACTCCTACTTGAGTGAAACTAGGCAACGCTACCTTCTTAAAGCGGTACTTTTCCCCCAACAAAAAACGCATGGAAATCACTGGGATCCAGTTACCACCTAATAGATCCATTTGTCGTACTAGGTCTATTTGTTAGAATTACTAACTTTCAACTGTGTTTGTTGACATTTATATTTCATCACCCACTTTGGATGAGCCATTTTTGAAAAATCTGATTGTAAATCAACCACTCAAAAGCAGTCAGGTTGATTGTGAACAACGAACTCCTTGTGGGCATTTTAAATGGCCAAACACCTCTGGCCGCACCCCTTTGATGGTATCCTTGCAGTTCAGCGTAAGTTAATTCGTAAACGATCAATTTTGAGATGGATAGAAGTAGTTTTCGTTGAGTCATCCCCCAGGCGATGCCCCATGAGGGTGGCTCAACGACCACCAAAATTCCTACGAATCAGGGAATCCCAGTCACTAAGGAATCGCAGTGATTTGGAGATGATGCCAGTGAATTATGAGCTGATTTTGCCACCTTTGATGACTGGCTTCTTTCCCACCAGCCCAGTTGCTAGTCTCAAGTGGAAGTCGAGGGAGGAGAATCTGGAAATTTACCCCGGGGTGGATGTTAAACAGGACAGAAAAAAATACACCCAAGGTCAGCAAGTAGGGATGGATTATGATATTGATACATATCCAACAAATTGTCATAGGCTATGTGTAAATACATTGGAGGTTGTCGGAGTTTTGTATTTACACGCGTGAAAACCATGTATTCATATAGCAAGTACAGTGATATCGGAAAGCTGTGTTTTTTTCCAATTTAAAGATCTTGGCTCAAACCATGGGGCCGAGGTGGCGGAACTGTTGGTCTTCGGGGAAGACATCAATGAAGCTTGGATATTCATAACTGGTTGGTGATTTCAAATATGTTTTATTTTTCACCTCTAAAATTGGGGAAGATGATCCCATTTTGACTCATATTTTTCAACTGGGTTGGTTCAACCACCAACTAAATAAGTCCTTTTGACAAAGGGAAACTTATTTCTTGGGGGACGGGAAAGCTTCAGCTTCAGCACTCACCAAGTGATATTTCTCCAAGGATTCCCCCTCAGTTCGAATAACATGACCATTTCGAATTGCCGGATCCCACCTTGGGAAAATGGGGAAAATCTCATTGACCCAAACGGACCTTGGATTCCCAGAGATGGGAAGTGTTCCCCAGGGAGGGTAGTGTATTTCTAATGTCAAAAAGTAACATTAAGTTTCCCTTGAAACGGAAATGATTAGTTGAGGAAATGATCCGCTTATCAAATTGATCCGTTTGCAACTTTGGCAGGCATAAATGGTGCCTTTTCAATGGTCCAAAATGTCCAAGTGAAACGTTGGGTTTATCGAAGTAACTTGCTAGACTCCTTGGTGGAAGTTGTGGAAGAAGACGCGCCGTGCAGCCTCTCGTGTTGAGCTGGGTGTTGTTGCTAAGTATAGGTCCGTTACATCCGAGGCGGCAATTCATGGATCCCAAAAGACAAACCGGTTTTCCATGATTTTTCCGGGGTGAAATTCATGGATTGTTGATGGTCTCCTTATAAAATATGTCTTGAATTGAGCCCAAGATCGAATCTTCAGCTGTTGAGAAATGGGACATAGAATCTTCGCAAATTTCCTTTTGTACCATTAATCTTAGGAGACATCTCTGGAATTTGCAGCTCTGATATTTTGCAACCAATGGTGGAAACCCATTGATGCATCAACTTCCACCTTCGCGATTGTTGCTTCATCTCGTAGTGGCTTTGGACCAACACCTTTCGTTAACAGCAACAATCACATCATGCTGCACCTCCTGGTTCCAGCAGTGCTGAGCAATATGGAAGGTCTCTTGGTGGGGGATGTTGATGACTATTCCTGGGATAGTTCAGAATGCTATAAAATATAAGCGTTTTTAGAGGTGATTGCTTCAAAGATCGTTTATTTTACTTACCCCTGGGGAAATGATCCAATTTGCAATCAATTTGTATTGATATAGATTGCTGTACGTACATGACATACATTAGTGTGTTCAGATTTGTGTGGTATACTTACGTACGCACACAGTCATATATACATATTAATTTTGCACGAGGGTGGTTCAGTGGACGATGAGTTATCCTGTTTCCAAATGTACTCACTTATTTGTTTGAGAGCTGTTCAAATGTTGTACCGTGTTTGTTGGTTCCACAACAGGGGCCAAAGATATCTCATTTCAAGTTGAGAAGGCATCGTTTCACTATCTCAAGGACCTGGGGATGATGTATTTCCCTATTCTACATACATAAGATCCATCGGAGTGGTATATTTACCTACATTTGGTTGATTTTCTTGGTAAATGTAGGGCAAATATACCAATCCAATGGATCCTATGGGATACGAAGCTATTTGAAACCCCTTCTTAGATCCTCAGTGAATCACAGCACCGACAAAGTTCAACGTGGCAGCTACGAACTCTCCAGGGCCCAACGGAACTTCAACCGCGGCACATTTTGGTCAAATTGCTTGGTCAACAAAAAGGCGTTTTTCTTCAGGATTCCAGAATATTTGGGGTCCCAATCACGCCAATAAAATGGATCTACCCACCCAGGATGCAATCTTCAGCACCGGGATTATTCAGTATACTTTTTATAGTAGGGAATCCTTGTAAACCTTCATTTGCGACTGTTACTGGGTGGGGGGTAGACTAGTAGACCAAACCATCAAAGGATGACATGTAATGCTTTCTCCCTTCAACCCTGGCAGGTCTAGATGATGTTGGTCTTACTCTGATCCTTCCATTAGACTTCGAATGTCTCAATGTGACAGATGGCATTTCCGGGAATGCTTGGGCACAGAGAGGAGTTAGGCCTTGGGAATGTTTCTGGGCAAAATGAAGTTGCGAGGTATCCGCCAAAAACAAAAACATTGAAGAGTCAGGAATTGAAATTGAGCTGTGCTTAGTGATGAGCGAATGACCAAGGGATGACCATTTTCCCTAGTAAATCACGAGCAAAGGGTCGCAACAAGATGAGGGTGGTTCGCACGAAAGACTTGAATCACAAAAAGAGACGTCATCTTTTTTCTGCAATCAAAGATCCTAGATTCTAGATCCACCGTGCCCTAAAATCCCGGTTTCCGACCGAACCCGGTATTTTCCAACATATCCCATGGATGGTTGCATTGTTCTTTTCCGGGATTTTTCAGAGGTTTGCACCTTGGAGTTGTTCCCCGGGTTCATCGATGCCAGCAATGCATAAGCAGCCAAGGTTACCGAACTTTGGCTGAAGTGGAAAAGCTCTATCAAGATCAGGCCTTTGTCGGGGAGGATTTTTGTTGAGAAGTTCTCCCGGAAAAAAATGTGATGAGTGATTTGGAGTCATTTTCGTTGATATGTTTTGTGGTCATTTGGAAGTCACTTGTAAGGTTAGTAATGCTTCTTGTTTTCTTTAAAAACGTTTATGAAAATTAAGATCCTTTGAAGGTAGTTATACACACATATCAATGTCTAGGTAAGGTGTTTTTATAGATTTCAATGTAGGTACAGTTTGTCATTCAGGAAGTGCGGGGGAAACAATAAGGGCGCTGATGCGACCCTTAAAGATACTCCCCCAGAAAAATGGGTACGGCCAAGAGGGATGAAAAGGGATCATTAACCACCTTGCTGCCCAGGCTGTTATATACTGAAGTAGACCTCCAAAGTTCAACATAGAACCTGAAAATGATAGTTTCCAAAAGGAATCTCCTTTTTTCAGGGGGTTATTTTTCAGGTTCCATATGAAACTTCCGGAGTGTAATATGAGTTTACTATTGAATCCTCAATACTGGGGAGATTGCAAGCCCAAAAGGGAGCTGATCAAAGTTGCTATGAGAATCGGTTTGTGGATTCATTCGGCTTGAAGATATTTGTACATCAAAACCTTGAAATTGTCTGAAATTATTTGAAGTTACATGAAAGTTCCATCAAACCCTTTTCCAGATTTTTTCCCATGAATTTCCAGAATCAGGCACTTCCGCAGCTAGTTACAGTTTTCCGAAAGGTGCTTGCTCTCAACGTCACCTTCTGTGCCATTCGTACAACTACTGCACCTCCAGTACCATGGCAACTGGTGTTACACAGTCGTGGTGACATGGCAGAAGCCTCAGAGCCTCGAGCCAAGTTGATGGGATGATACTGATATTGTCTTTGATGAGAAAGAAGATGGGATGTTATATATATATATATACATTGTATATGTATATCATATATAATGTTGGATGCTGATTAGTGTACGGGTCCCCCCCTCCCTCCCCCCCCCCTCCCAAAACAA
>DF239701.1:67195-89844 GCA_000507305.1 Breviolum minutum Mf 1.05b.01 | reverse complement strand
TCCATTATTCAGAAGCCTCCAAACAATTTTATTATTCAGAATCTAGGCTGCTCATGGACTACCCCTTTGAAAAATCGATTGGGGGCATGTTTTTAAAAAAGGACAGGGTTTTTCAACAAGACCTGTGCAATTTTGTGGTCATTTTTTTAAGAAACAGATTTGCTTTTCAACTAGGTAGCTGCTGGTGGTGTAGTGGTGGTGGTGTTGTTGTTGTTGTTGTTGTTGGCGCGTGGCAGCTGCAGCTCAGGGAGTTGGTGTGAGAAATTTGGGACTCCCCAGGGACAAACTTTTTATTAATCAGAACCATCAAATCAATTGCAGGATTCTGAATAATTTTGCCCAAACTTTTTATTAATCAGAACCATCACACTAATCGAGATCCAACATTATTACATATATGATAAATGGATGAGGATGAATTGATGATGATGATGATGATGATGATGGTGATGATGATGATGATGATGATGATGATGATGATGATGATTGTCACCATCAGGACACCAGCAATTTGCCTGTTCTTTCAAAGCCACTTCACGGCTAGCGTTTGGACATATGCCAAACCTAGATGATAGCAAGCGATGAAGTATGAGTACTGAAGAATCCATGTTCTTCAAAGAACTGCCGTAGCTTACAACCTCATGATGCACACACATGTATTTATATATTTTTATATATACATATTTATATATATTCATATTCATCATCTTTAGGCCAACCTCCCCCCGTCGGCATCAACACGTGACTGCCAAGGAACCCTTCGTAATGACCATCGCCACGCATGTGCCTGAAAAAGATGAGCCAAGCTTGTTAAGTTCGCAGGAATGGCTAGAATCCATTCGAGTGCTGGAAATCTTACATCAGGCAAGAGGGCAGGTAGATACTTGTAGGTCTTGAAGTGCTAAGTGGTCATGGAATGTTGGAAGATGTTGGGGCACAGACTTTGATCAAAAGCAAAGAGCTAAACAAGCAGAATACCATGCCGAAAAATGAAGAACAGGCCATTTTGGGGGTTAGAAGCCCGGGGTGCATCTATTACTCCCTGAAGTGCCTAAATTGTTTCATCCTTACAGGCATCCACAAACCTCCAAACACCTCTTGGGGTTGCATGTTGTGAGGATATTGATTGAGACATACTTTCAATCACCCAACAAAGATAGTTACTTTTCGGATTCCAAGGTAACGTGTCAGTACTATTCGTTAAATGAAATTCCTGGAGCCTTGGCTTCCAGAAGTCTCAAGGCGGCATAGCCACCCTTTTTTTTTTCTCAGGAAGGTTTCCGCATTGGGGATGTCCCATGACGGCCGGCCAACCGTAGATCTCTACGGGGATGATCTCATCGGGGCTACACATCCAAAAAGGAATATTTTTTCGGGCCGCCTTGAAAAAGGAAATGTCCGTTGTAGTTGTAAATACACCCCTGAAAACTAAGATGTCCCCTAAAAAGGGACTATTTCAATAGGAAATACATCTTCCAACCATTGATTTTCAGGGGACATGTTAGTTTTACGGAGAGTATCTATTGTGGTTGAGTGGTTGCGTGTGGGCAAAAAATTGCATCATTAACACCACCTTAGAGATGGTTTACGAACAAAATTTCATCCTCAAACTCGCAGTTGTAAAACAACATAATTAATCTATTGATAACTATTTGGGGGTTTCCTAAAATGGTGGTACCCAACAACCATGAGTTTCCCTACTAAAAATGATCATTTTGGGGTGTTTTGGGGGTACCACCATTTAAGGAAACCCCCATATGAATATGTTGACATGTGACATATTACATATCATACCCAGTGATCAGAGTTGATATGGGTAAGCCCAATTTGGGGATCTGTGCACCATTCTCCACGGGTCGCGGGCCATGGTAAAGTGATATGGATCTATACACTGTAGGTGGATACTTAGAGGATATCAACCATGAGCTGAAAATCAGCACATGTTCCAGTCACCTTATTTTTAAGCTTTGTTTTTTGCGAGTTGTTTCTTTTCTGGGAAAAGCTCACTAAGAAGGAATGGTTTGGCCCCAACATGTCTTTAAAACGCACATTCCGCTTGCAAGACCCGAAAGCTTTGAGGCTGCTTTTTCTTTAACACCTTGAGCACATATCAACACATATGATATCAACCATCCAATTTTCATAGATCAGCATTTTTTCTCACATTTAAACAAGTTGAAGCCTTTCCAGACTTCAAAACGTGTGCCACTTGTTTGTTTAAAGACATCTTAACTTGACATCGTGATGCTGCCAGGCGGTTCTTCAACCATCTTCTCTATCTTTGGCAGCTTCGAATTGGTTGAGTGTCACCTTTCGCATGGCCGAAGTGCCACATGTTCGTCGCGTGGTGTTGGATGCACCAAACATCTTTGACTTTGACAACTGTGCCGTGCGACACCTCAACGTTGCCCGTTATGATCGACAAAGAGGTGATCAACAGTTGCACCCACCTAGAGATGTTAGATGTATAGCAGATGTTTGGCCATGTTTGGGACGTCTTACAGCCTTCTCCTTGTGCAGTGAGTTGATTGGACCAAAGAATCGAGCGCATTTACTGCATCTCGGTACCGGTATGGTTTGGCAACCATGGTGGATGAGGCCCCCAACAACTTGAAGACTTGACCATGGGTGGTAAAACGGGAAAGTGGGAAATCTTTTAAGAATTCTCTAACTATGTGGTGGTTTCAAAATGTTTCAAATGTATTCAAATACTGTTTTATATTCACCCCTATTTAGGGAGGATTCCTGTTTTGACAGATATCTTTCAATTGGGTTGCCATGATGGGAGGAAGAGGAATGATTTGGCAAAAAAAATGTGGAGCTTCATGAGACAGTATTTATGACTGCTTGACATTTACAAGTGACCTACCTAGCATGTCAATTTTAGCACTTGGAACTTATTTTGATACAAACTGTTCAGCCTTTTTTCAATCACCAGCTTTTTCCAAGTGACCCTTTCATCACCCAAACTCAACCCTTGAAACAGTCACTTACAACCCGACCCCGAAAAAGGTCACTCGGAACAAACCGGCAAACACTGGCATTTCTGAGGCAGGAGCAGTGGATAGCTTCACTTTTTTATGGCTTTGAAGTTTCCGTCCAAAATCCTTCTTTCCGTCCAGCAGATCTTTGGTGAAACACAAGCCAAGTCAGATGGTGTGGTGAGATACCCCTGAAAACCAACATATTCCCGTGAGAATTGATGGTTGGAGAATGAATTTTCCTTTTGAAATTGTTCCTTTTTCTGGGGACATGTTAATTTTCAGGTATGGGTGGGATATTTTTGGCGACATCGTAAGGTGCCACAGTTTGTTTGAGAGAATATCTTGGGTGTGATATCAATGCCCAGTTCTCCAAGCGAAACCTCAAAATGTGGATTCTCTAATGGGATGGTCTAATTTTGTAGTTATACCAGTCATACTGAGACCAAATTGACATCCAAAGGTCTTGGGGTCTTGATTCAATGCCTTTTGAATTTGATCTTTTAATCATGTTTGTTCAGTTTTCCTCAGGATGCCTCCTTTTAAAAGGAACATCTTCCAGAACAGAATGCACATGGTTGCATATTTGTGCAGTCAGTGACGATGATCGGCTAATGGTTAATTGTTGGTTTGGGCTGGCGGTTTGGATTCCTAGAATCCCCTTTATGAAAGGGATTGTTACTTAGGAAGAAGCACTTCAATGTATTCAACAGATAGGATTCTTCAAAATTCAGTGCCTCTTTTTAAAAGATAGTGGTGTTACTATGTCTTACTCAAACTCAAACCCCTTTTTTCCTGGGGTGTTTGTTTTGGTGACCCCCAAAAAACCATGACCATGACTGAGGACACCTCCTTCTATCTCTTCACTTGGGATGATGAAGGTCCTGTAGCTGGCTCACAGATCATGACTTTCAACCCTGATCGGCCTGAAGCTGAAACGTGGCAGTTGTACCAGGAACTTCTACAAGTTTCTTGCTTCAGCAGAAAAATCTATGGTAGTGACTTGTAGTGATGGAGGTTGAACCTCCTCGAAAAAAACCAAAAACACATAGGTAGAGTTGAGGATGTTGAGGAGTCCTCCCGTCCTCCAACATCATGTCGAAACAAATCTGTTGCCATGACCTCGGTTTGATTCTATCAGATTGCTTAGGGAATATTTTTTTGTGCGGCGTTAAAATGCATAGTTTTACGTTAAAATGGTGTGTTCAATGCATGATATTGAAATTATGGTTGTTTATGGTTTAGATTCAGATATTGTTTACTGACCGGGCCAATGGGTATATATATACTGTATATATATATATATATTTCATGATTGTTGAATGGTGATTGTTTCGGTAGCTGTGATGGCAACATGTACATGGACAGACCCAGCTGTTTTTTTTTGGTAGTGATTGCTTTCACAATCAGGGTATGGGCATCCAACTTTAGAACAGATGGTTGAGACAGATGAACGTTTCAATTAATAGAAACTCCTTCACCACATGCCAACAAGCTAGCAGGTGGGCCATACAATATGATTTGGGCAGGAAAAGCTCAATGGATGTGAATTTTCATTCAGATGATGCAAAGAAAGGTTAATTGTATGCTCCATTTAGTGTTGTTGCAAGTCGATTTTCTTCGAAACTGAATTCCCAACAGCCGTCCCCAACAAAACCACATCTTCTTTGCCAACAATCCACCCTACCACCCACCCTACCACCCACAGACAAAATACGTAGCTTAAACATCACATCCACACGCGGCTCAAGTCTGAACATCAATACTTGACTCACCCTTTGATAAATTGCTGTTTGGACTTCCTAAGTGACTTAGGTTACCTTGTCTTTGCAAGATATGCGGCCTTTCAATCTCAATGGCATCTCAGTTTTATCCGTGTCTTTTATCGCCAGCGAAAGTCGGTCCAGCAATTTGTGCATCACTGCACCCAGTGGATATGTGCACCTTGGCAATGTGGGAGGGAGAGAGATAGACAGTCAGTCTGAGTTGAAGGATTAGTTTGTGATATAAATTTGGTGCTTGGATATCTTTAATTTGGGTGTTGTTGGAGGAAAAAACGCCACAACATGTACTAAACTGCGCGGAAACTTGTTTTTCTGTATGTTTTCTGGATTCTTCATTCATGTCAGAAGAATGACTACAAAACCGGCTGTGGTGTGGCCCCTTGCAACCCTACAAACCTGTACATACAGAAACCATTGATGTGTAGCCCAGTTCCCTGCTGAAATGAAACATACTGTACAACAATTTGAAGTAATTCCAGAAACTCCTCGTATTATTCACGGTAGTATTGATTAAACTAAATTAAATAACCCATATATTACCCATAGCAAAACTTATGACACCACTATTTGCTTTCCTGTCTCAAACCAATGTGTACCCTAACTGAAACTAGCAGTTTGCACCTGAAAATGGATGGTTGGAATACGATTGTTTCCTTTTGGGGCCCGGCTCATTTTCATTGGCTACTGTTGATGGAAGAAATCGTCCACCAGTTGAGAGGTAGTTTCTTCCATTATTTGCAATGTTTTATACATACCAGGTGGTTGTTTGGGATTTCTTCCATCAACAGTAGTTTCAGTGAGTGTAAATACCTAGAAACATGTCAAAACATAGATGTAACACCAATACCAGAAATTGCTATATGGTAAAAGGAGTCACCTCGGCATCATTTTGGGTATCCATTTTGGATCTCCACCCCCCAAGGTGGGGCCCTCCTGTCTCTATGGGTCTTTTCTCGCGGAATTGTTGGGCGGTCTCTGACAGCTCGCCTTCGATAGCAATCTGCCGAGCGGTCGACAACGACATTCGCTGGAACTTGATTCAGGTCACAGCTGCTGTAGTCACTCGACTGAGGTGAAGATGGATTTTTGTTTCTTAGCCCAGGTCCACTCAAAATGGATGGAGCTGGTCTATGAACCTACAAAAAGACTGGGGTAGTTTAGGGGTACATTTCCAGCATCTGGGTAGGGTGATTTCAATGATTTTGGATGGATTTTTTGTGGCTTTTAAGGGGGGTTTAAAGATGCAAGATGGAAAACAACTGCCGAAAAACACTTTACCAGAAGTCTACCCCAGACTTGTTGAGGGGTGAGCTTCATGATGAAAACGGTTTGATTGAATCACATGGGGTCCAGTTGTAGTAGCTTTGTTTAGGACCGTAGCTACTGATGCACTCTATACAACCTCAATCTGAGTTTGGTGATCTGGAAAGCCAGAAACATAGCGTTTCAGCAAACGGCGAAAACGATTCTGAGGGGCTGGCTCTTGACCAAGCGATTTGGAACTCAAGGGATATGTATAAATAACATTTACTGATGCCAAATGGGAAGCGATTATTTGGAGGCAGAGCCTTGTCGTGTCTCATGACTGGATAGATAGTTTTATGGCGGATTTCGCCTCGCAACAATGGTATAACTATAACCACCATGTTTTTTGGCATTTTTTTTTGGATCTCAACCTAAGCATTCATAACTTTCACCTTCTTTTTTTTTGGGCGACGATTTCACATCGGAAAAAATCCGCCGTGGTCCTTTATGTTGGCCACCGAGGCATTTTCGTTGGAATTGGAAGTGCAAGTTCCTGAAAGGCTTCCATTGCTAGGTGCAAATGCCTTCTATGTTCAACTGGATTCTTGATTGTGAAATCATGGAAAGATGAAAGAAGAAGATCACGATAGAGATGCGTGAGACGGCATGTCATATTTCAAATAAATGTCAGGGGATCACATGTTACAAAACACTGGAGTCATGACTGGTACTGTCATGATTGTTGGAGAGGCATTCTTGTTCTTGCGGTGTAAAATTAGGCTATTAAACCATACCATACTGTTTTAAACTTCCTGAACGTCGGGTAACAACTCGTGGGGCTTCTTGCGGGCTGTCGTGAGTGTCCTTTTGTTGGGATGGGCAAGCTCCTAGTAATGGAGGAAGTGAAGAGTTCTAGGCACATGTGTCCTTTGTGGTGGATTCGAAGCGATTGAAACCTCCTCTAAAAAGTAGGGCTTCTAATTCAACAAAGGAGTCATGATATAGTGTTGCTTTGAAAGGCAGTTATGCATACTTACACCACACATAGATTTGTACAATACTCCGTATACCGTGTATATACATATATATTTCTTAATGGATGCCAAATTCCCAAATCCGATGACAACATGGAATTTGAAAGCTGATAACATTTGCAAATGCATTGGCCGGATCAGTTTAAAATGAGTTGGCTATTTTGGGCCTTTCTGGTTTCCATCTTGGCAATCTATTTTGCTTCCAGCTCTCCCACAATCAATACACATGTTGTGTGACGATTCAGGTTTAGATGTCTCAATCTCACTCACAATCAACATGATCAGAACCGCTCGTGTTTTTTATTTGTATGCACGGTCTTGCAATCAACCACTTGATTTGCGATGATTTTTTGGAACTGATTCCCTGTTTCCATCGTGCATTTTGAACTAGGGTTTTTGTTTTTGTGGAAGTTGTGTAGCAATTGTCAAACATTAAGGCGCCGTGTTGTTGAAAAGGGTTATATATCTAGCTCTCCGTAATAGCAGTGGAAAATGAAGGGTACATAAGGCTACTAAGTCATTTGGGACCCCTGTGAAGACTGTTACTGAAATAGGATCAGCATTAATTATGAAGCAGTTTCATAGGATGATTGGGTTTCAAATCTTACAAGTGGGTCATGCATGTAGATCCCCCCGCAAACTACAAATGGCATATTATATATATACACAGAAATTTCCATGTTCGACCAACACCCGATTTGTTAGAACTCTTCAAGACCCCAAGGACTTCAAGAATCACTGGGCAGCAGCAGTCGTGAATGAGAATTCAGGCATGTTGAGGTTTGAGAACCCCACGATGAGAAATCTTCAACTAAAAAGGGAGAGCTTTTCGGAAGGGGTAGAATGGCATTTGAGCATGTGACACGCTGGTGGTTTCAACATGATTTTTTTGAAAAAAGCTCCTTGGGGAAATGATGCAATTTGTTTGACTAATTCATAGTTGTTCAAAATGCAAATTAGATGAAACCACCAATGAATGGGTAGCAAAAACTGGCACTTTTTCCCTCAAACACATTGCTACTGAAATGAACCAATAAGTATATAATTAGACTGTGAACCGGGTGGGGTTCCAAAGACTAATTCATAATTTGATGGTGAAATGAGAACATTAATTATCCGTTAAGAACAACTACTTGTTTATAATTTTGATATGTTCTTGGACTCGTAAGTTGTGTATACTGTTACCATGAAAATTGACCATGTTGACATGAAAAAAACATGTGTGTTGACAGTGACGTTGTGATATGGTGTGATTTCACCAGTGGTATTATTGGAGATCGAACATTTGCTTTGCTTTATGCAACTCTGCTAGTAGTGCGCTATGCCGCGGCTTGTGAGTGTGCGAACGGTTTTGAGATGTCTTCATGCACATTTGTCAAGGTTAATGAGGTCTTTTGTGTCATGGTACTGCATCATTTGCAGTACACTTCACAATGATAGATCACACTTGTTAGCAGCGACACCCCCAAAATGGACTTCCCTCGAGTCTTCTCCCTTTACGAATGAATAGGCTGGACCGTACTTTGTGAAGTAACCGGACTGCACAAATCAGCTCTTGTCAACTTGTCACTAAAGCTTAGCTTCCAAGAACATTTTAAACAACGCAATTAATTCTGAAAGAATCATACAGCATGTTTGTTATATTGTTGTTGGTCAACACTCCAACTCCAAATAATACATTTTGATCCCAGTCCAAAGAAAACCATTTAAGATCCAACAAAGCTGATTCTTCCATCTGGAGAATTTTTGAAAAAACCTACAAAGTTGGGCCCCGGATCCAGTTATGAGTAGGGTTATAATTCAACCTATAGGGGTTATAACCCATAAGTATAGGGTTATAACTCCATTTTATAACCCCAGTTACCCATTCATTTTCATATTTTCGGCCATTTATAGAGGGGTTATACTATTAACTCCATTTAAGACAATCGGCTCGGGGTCCATCTTGTAGCCCTCTTGTTCTCCACCCTGCGACCGTTGAGGCGGTCGTTCGGAACCATTTCTGATCCAAGCCATTTCGGAAGCCTCCATCAGCTGTTCCTGCACCGTTCCTTGGGTTGAAAGATGACGAACCTGGAGATCAAGGGAACTCTTTTCAGATGGAGGAGGGCTGATGTTGGATTTTGTTTGATGTTAGGTTTTGTATGGACTTATGGATCTTATGGTCCAATCTATAGTTAAAAGCATCTTTCATATGGAAATTCTGAAAGGACCAATTAAAATTCATATAGATTCTATATGTAGCTACTTGGTTTCCTGGTATATGTCAAGGTTCTACAAATTGGGATAGGTAAGTTGGAATAATGTCGGAAGAGTAGAGTGTAGGGAGTACTATGGGAGTACTAGAAAGCGCCTTGGAAAGCGAAATGATGATATATGAAAAATCCGAGATTGCATCTACAAGTAGATCGGTTTTTGGTTTCGTGGGAATGGTTGCGGTGACCCAGCTTTTTCAGCAATTCCACATGACACAAAGCTTGGGTCATATCGTTATCAGTCGACATGATTCTTTGCATTATCCTTCTCATTTGTATAATATATGTCATCACCATTCATTGTGCGTGTACATGTATCACACTAGTTGGTGATTTCAGATATTTTTTATTTTCACCCCTACCTGTGGAAATGATAGAATTTGACCTAATATTTTTCAAATGGGTTGAAACCACCAACTAGCACGGTTTTTCAAAAGTAAATGATCGATGTTCAGATGTGCTGATGACCAACTATATGTGGCCAGGTCCGTATGTTTTTTTGGACGCGGGTTTGATGCCATCAGATGGGTGGGAACTGGCTATCAGCACTTTGCTACCGGGGAGGTAGTAGGAGTAGCCGCGTAGCCTCCCAGTTCCAAGTGTATCATACCCTGTATCATCCCAGATTTTTAAAGGTTTACCCTCCAGGAAACTAACATATCCCCTGAAAAGCCCATTTTGAAGATGATTTTCCTTTTCCCAAGGTGGGATATGTTAATCTCCTGGATGGTATTTTTAAAGGTTTAGTTCACTGATGCACTGATTCCATCACATTCGATTCAACACTTCCTGAGGTTTTGGGCTATGAAGCCAATTACTTGACGTTGAGTGCCAGATTGCCACAGATGCAAACATCCTGGAAGCTCCGTGTTGCAGGTGGGAGTTTTTTTCTGGTTTCCTATACCTGGATCTTCCAAATATGTAAAACATCTGCCTTCTGGTAGGTTTGTTTGGTAAAAAGGCACATGTTTTCACATTTGGAAGATCCAGGTGTGGTGATATGCTTGATTGAAAAAACGCGGCATGTCTAATCATTGGAACATCTGAAGGGAGAAGGCGTCGCAAGTCTGAAGGAACCGCCAAAAAACTAAGAAATGATACCCTCCCTGAAACTAACATGACATAGCACCTGAAAATGGATGGTTGGAATATTCGTTTCCTTTTAGGATGGCCTATTTTCAGGTGCTATGTTAGGTTCAAGGAATGTATGACATGAATACATCGCCATATAATTTTGGTGCTGCTTTTTGTTCTGAAACTTGAGGTGATTCTGGCACAAGCGGTTTCACTTTCCCCAGCAACTGTGCCATGAGACCACCTGCACCTCGGATAATGATATATCATTGGAAAAGGTGCATCTCTGATGCATTCTCAAAAAGTCTCAGACTGTTACCAGTCGATTTTATTAATTTTTCAGGTGTAAAACCTCGCGGTTTGTACAGTTTTCAGGCAAACATTTTGAAAAACCCTTTACCATTGAACGTATTAATGTGTATTTCAAAAGGGAATCCACCGCAAAATGCCCTTACTTCAGCTTAAGGAATTATACACCCTTGAAGTTTTAACATGGCCCCCTGAAAAATGATGGTTATTAGAGTACGTACTTTCCTTTGGGGATTACAATTTCTCAGGGGGCATGTTTAAACTTCCAGGGGATAGTATATAATTTGCCCATCTTTGACAGCTAAAACCGGCCAATCGAGGTCGACCAACCTTCAGGAAGTCTTCCTTTTCCGAACGGCACTCGCTGTAGCGCATCGAGCCTCAACGGTGCTCCAGAACTTTTGATTGAAGCCGTGTCCATATGGCCAAGTGGAATCTATGCCATGGATGTCATGGCGCAAAACCCTGCAGAGGTGAAAGTTGGAACGTGGACATTTGATATTATAGAATCTTGGAGTGCAAGATACGGCATGTTACCTTTGTTGCCTTTTTTTTGGTGAAGCATGGTGT
Organism: Breviolum minutum Mf 1.05b.01; assembly: GCA_000507305.1. Classification (NCBI taxonomy): domain Eukaryota; class Dinophyceae; order Suessiales; family Symbiodiniaceae; genus Breviolum; species Breviolum minutum. The sequence goes on along the minus strand of DF239701.1, from coordinate 78,592 downwards.
TTGATATTGTTTCATACTGATTTGCTGAATCTTCTTTCAATACAGATAAATATGGTTGGGTGTTATATTTAGTTTCGGATATGTTTTTAGGATGAAAAATTGAGGATGTTTGAACTGTTGTTTCTTCGTTGGTTGGTTTTGTTCTGTTTGTTGTCAGCGCAGCCGGTGTTTTGTGGGTCGTGCACCCGCCCTCCTTCGGCAAATGACTTTCTAGCTGGTGGTTTTAATTTGTTTAAATTTTCACTCCTACTTGGGGAAGATTCTCATTTTGCCTAATATTTTTCAAACGGGTTGAAACCACCAACTAGCTTTTCTTCACTGTTGAGTCAATTTTTACACTCCAGGGTCACTATCTAGGTTTTTACTCAGATTATACCTCACGCATCTATCGTATATCTACCCAAGATATGTTCGGGAATTTTGGTATGCATGCATTGAGACGGATATTTCATCAGAGCCATTCAGATCTTTTTGAACCAGGATGCATCAGAATCACCAGTGGTGCTAGCAGTGTCTGCAGTGGGTTGTCCCATCCGTCGCCGGATGTCAGTGACGATTCTTCCAGTGGAACCTTATAGCACCATGGCGATGGTCTTGAAGAGCGATGGGCGACCTGGATATAGGACAGCGACCATCCTCGATGTCGTGGGGTGGCTGGGGTGGTCGGTTGAAGGGAATATAATGAATGTATATCCGGGGTGTTCAAACTACTCGTGTGAATTCAATTCCATAGGTGTCATTCTTTACTATGTACAGTACCAGGTAGTTAGCATTAAGACATGCGCGAACCGACACATGGAACCACTCGACTCCTAAAATCCAATAAGGCACCCAAACTTCCAGTGCAAAGGAAGTTATTGAGCATAGCAAAGGTGAGTAATGAATGTATATTTGTATCTATATATATATATGTATGTATTTTTTCAAATATATATATATATATATTTTTATCTAGCCAATCTAGCCCCAGGATGATTTTTGATTCCTGGCCTTCTATGAACACGGTCATTTGATCAGATCATGATAAAGACATTGCGTCTAAGATCCACCTTCCTTTCCCCGATTGATTTCCTCATATTCTTTTCCTCCCCACTATTACCTTGCGCTGTGGCACCAAACTGTCAGGAACTACATCTTGCTTCAACTGGTGCTCTCGGATCCTTGTCAAGTTTTATAACTAATTTGATCTTGTCGAAGCTCTGGATCAACAGTGACATTTGCTGGCATCATGCCAAACCCATATGATGCATGGGAGTGGTATATTCACCTACAATTAGCCAATCTTTATGGTAAATGTAGGTAAACGTACCTTTGGGAAATGGATCCTTTCGTATTATGGGAAATCCCTCAAGTCTTAAAGCGTCACACTCACTGAGATGGGTGTTTTTGTTTGTTTTTTTTGGCTGTTGGATGCTCAACCAAATTGTACAAAAAACTGTGGCATGTTTTTTTTCTCCATGATTTTCCATGACCTTTTTCTTAGTCAACCTTGGCTTTCTGAACCACATCAATTTGTTCACTGACTTGACTTGCATGGTATTTATGGAGGGGAGGGAGGTTTGGTGTTTACCATTTAATATGCTCACCCAATGTGCTTCCAACGAACCCAGGATCGGCCCAATCCTTTGCAAGAGTTAGAACTTCGAGTAAGAGCACGTGGATTTTCCTTTATGCCTTGCGATGTGAAGATGTTGGATGCAGAGGAAATGAAGCTGGTCAAATGGCGACAAAAAAAACGAGCAGATGGTTTCAAAGGTGTCAGGAGATGGAGATGTTGAGGAGAACACATTGCCAAACATGGATCTGAAATTAAAACTTGAGGGAAGTTGTATTGTGCATGTTGGCTTGTTGGTCAATTGGTAGTTGGTGGAGATGATTGTGTAGAGTTTGGTTCGGATGGCTCTCAAGCCATGATATGCCCCATGATCTTAATTCAAATTAATAGGAAGATCTCCCAAAAATCACAGATTACTGTAGCCTCTGCTTCAACAAATGTCGACACCCCAACGAAGAACATGTTGTCTCAGAATTTGGAAGATTGGAAGACAATCCGTCCGTTCTTGTTTCAGTATCCGTTTGCTGACTTCTGCTTGGGTACAATCGTCACACCAAATGATCCAAATGGCTTCTTTTGAATTTTACAATGTGCATCATACACAGCATTGGATATCTATATTGTATCACATTTCAATCTCTAGGATACGGTACCTTTGCTAGGTGGTGGCAGCTCAAATATTTTTGGAATCTTCACCCCGGATCCTTGGGGAAGATGAACCCATTTGGACGAGGATTTTTTTAAAATGGGTTGGTTCAACCACCAAATACATGTTTTTCAGAACATCATGGCTGGTGAACCAACCCCCGCTGACGTACCGCGGCCAGAAATAAGGGTTTTGATGAGGCCTTACTGTTGATGGTTCAGAAATCTAGCTAACCAGTTGACATGATAAGTATCCCATTATTTACAAGGGTTTATACATCCCAGGTGGTTAGCCGGATTTCTTCCATCAACAGTATTATATAAGGGAAACCCATTGGTTGACCTGGTGCATCCTCAGGTCACTTCGGCAGCTGTATGGCCTGGAGATCTCGGTAGCTGCATCGTTGAGAATTCGAGCCGCCACGTGGCACAGATCCACTTGCCATCTGGATTGGAAGCTCACACCACCTATGTCACCCTGCTTAGATTAGAAATGGGCTACCGGGTATTGCAAGGGAATGTTTTTTTTGACACAAAAAGAACTAACATTAGATAATGCCTGTGGTAGCCGGGTGGCTTCGATCATGGTTCCAATTTTTCAAGATCTTTTTTTTTGGGAAAAACAACAACCATGGAACACAATGATGATTGTAGAAGTGAATGTTTCATGCACTTAGAACAGGTCAGGGTGGATTCCAAATGCCAGCAAAACACTTGGAAGTTAATTGCCCAGATGCTCCATGTATGGAATATTATAACTACCAATTACCATAAAAATCAACCGAAAGGTACTTGGATGTCCATAGTACTTAGTAACTGGGTGATTTCACCCCTATATAAGTAGGTTATAAGTCCCATAAGTAGGTTATAAACCAACTTACTAACTAGTTACTAACTTCCATGGACACCTCGGTAGGTACATATACCACTCCCATGGATGGTATGGGTTGTTTGAACATCGTATCGCCTGAGCATCCTGAGCCGTTTTCTTGTTTCGGAAAGGTGCTGAAGCTGGGTATGGACAACCCATCTATCAGGGAAGCATCCATTTTATCAAAGCAACTATGGTATTTCGAACTTGGAGTCTTGGATTCGACAAGTGGAAAACAATACCTTTGGGTTTTTTGTTTGTTTATAAGGCTAAGGTGATTTTTTACGGATTCGACCATTGAATTTTGACTATCATCCATGCCTAGGTTGTGGCAAGTCAAACATTTTTGGTATTTTCACCCCGATCCTTGGGGAAATGATTCAACTTGACGAGCATATGTTTCAGATGGGTTGGTTCAACCACCAACTAGCTTTGATGTTGTTTGTTTGTTTATAAGGCTAAGGTGATTTTTTACGGATACGACCATGGGGTTTCATCACCATTTGGGGAATACGTTTTTGATTTTGTTCGAAGCACATGGAAAATGGAAAGGGTGATTTTGGAGAATTAGTTGGCTGTTTTTTCTTCCAGAGAAAACAAACTGTCTGATTTTTTTTGGTGAGCATTTTTGGGGTTCTTAGGACAGAAACCGGAAAAGAAACTATATGTTTTGGGCTCTCAGTAAGAGTAAGTACATTGAACATCTAAGAAATGAGATTCGATGTTGCTACAACCGAACTCTGTATATTTTGTTGCTCACTGGCAGGTAAATATGAACTTGACCTGAAAGATCCGAAAACTCAATGTCACTGGACCATCCCATGTTGCCAGTGGTTACAAGTTAAACATGAGGGCGCTTGACGCCTATGTTATTTAGTGTGATTTTACGTTTCCCCCTGTCTATATATGAATCTTCATGCCTTGAACACAGCAAGGGTGTTATGTCATCATGTGTTTTTGTTGGCGACAAGAAATTCGATGTCACTCCAACTTGTGTACTTCATATTTGGGGATTTCCCTGTTTTCCTTTGTAGAGGATCTTTTAAGTGGGTGAAATGAGAATTGTAGCAAGGAATCTTCGGTCAAATCCCCAGTGTCGGATTTGTCCCCTGAAATAGCCCATGGAACATTTCGATCTCCTGATCGCTTTACAGTTAAATGGCAAACTTTTCCTCTTGGGACGAGGGTAGTCTCCCCCTTTCGGCAGTTCAACGCGGATTATTTTACATTGCACGATTGTGCCGGATGTTGGATAATTTTGCTATTTTTCCTTAGGTATGAATTTTGACTATCATAGGTGGTGGTTTCAAATATTTTTTATGTTCACCCCTCTCCCGGGGAAATGATCCAATTTGACTATACAATAGTTTTCAAATGGGTTGGTTCAACCACCAACTAGATACGAATTACAACATTCCCCTGAAAACTTTGCACAACAAAAATAGCACCTCCCATGAAGGCCTCCACCTATCCTCAACAACGTCTCTTCAACTTCCTTTGGCCTCCACCCGTTGGTGGTTTGTGATTCTAAGGGAACCCCTATAAGTAACAATCCTTTTGATAAGGGGATCCCAGAAATCCAAAGCACCGGGCCCCAAACCACCAATGAATCATTAGCTGATTGTTTTTTTTCGAATCCTTTTCCCTTCGGGTGTTTCTGAAATCCAATCTTGTTGACATATCTTGGATCTACCCTCCACCCAGTATATAGTCAGTTGGCAAATAAAGGTTTAGGTTGGGATTCCCGATCCTAAAAACGGTGATGCCATCCTGGTGACGATTGTATCCTGTGTGGGGGGTAGATCCAAGTAGATCCAAATAAGCAATGAACAAAGACCCTTGTTTGTTTACGTAGGGGATGGAATTCTACCCAGTTATTTAGGGAATTATAATGAAACATTATAAGAATCCTTATTGAACAACCAGTACTTCATGGTGGCCTCGTCTCCAGCCGGGTTCTATCAAACAAAAAGACGCCAAGGAGACGAAGCAAGTCTCCCCGTACTTGGTCCTAACTTCCAACTCTTGCGTCATGTTTCATTGGAACCGTTCAGCATAGCTGCTGGTGGCATGCCTGCACCAGTGAAGATTCATTTTGAACCTTCAAGTCGAGAAAGCAAACGCTTGGCGGTGGAAGCTCCTATGAATTTTTCATTTATGGGGTATCTTGGATTTTAGAAGAAAAGGTCTGAAAGGATTGGGAATTTTGATGGATTTTTGTTTGGTGTTTGTATGTGCTAGTGTTATGTGGTTGTGTTTGTGTTTTTTGTTTGCTTGGGGAGGCAGAGGTTGACTGAAACATTGAGGAATAGACTAGATAGAGATAGGCAGATAACTATGATAGATTCAGATAGGGATAGATGTGCTTGAAGTGTGTTTTGCAATGCACTTGTTACAAGTCACTTGTTCCCTAGTTTTTTGGTAGGCGAAGGAGTTTATATATGGCTCGGGATGCTCGCTATCAGTAAGAATGACCACCAAGATGATTCTATTTTTAGTAGCCGATCCCTATTAGTCTTTGCTTGTATATACCTGTTACTGGGAGGTGGAACCATCCAATATATAACCAAAACATGCCCATAAAACAATGGGTTTTCTTAACCTTCACAGGGAACAGGGCTTCCTCACTGTCATTCTTGTAGCTGTAGTTTAAAACGCATAGGCTATATATGTATAGAAAGTATAGATTATATGCATACACACGTTAAAAGAATTCTTTATATCTAAATCTATATATATATATATCTATTTATATGTGGTATATATATGTATTTTTTCACAGTACATCCATATGAATTTTGTATGAAAACTATGCCACAGCTTATTTGTGAGCAAAAGTTCCCTTGTCAGCTTTGCCTCGAAGCAGGAGCTGCAACTTGTTGGAAATGGGAGGTCCTTGTGAGCAATGCTCTTTGAGTCGTGGTTGGTGTGCTATGACCTCCGAATGTGGCACGGATGATGGGTCACCTTGGCGAAAACCGAGCCGTTAAAGGTTTGTTCTCATTCAACTTTTAAGATAGCAACATTTTTGAAGGTGAGAAGCCCTTGGTGTTTTAATTAAAGATTTGGGGAGTTATCTCAAAAAAAAACATCAAATACCAAAGCTATAAAGCTTCAACCTTTTGGAGACAAACAAGACACTAAATGAAAAAATCGTGGAACCTCAAGGGTGATACATATATATATATATATATGTATATATAAAGTCCTTCAAAATTCTCGAGGTTTCAGAGTAGTTCAGTAGATGAATCAATATAACCTAATTCGTTCAGAAAATAAACTCAATTTGCCTAGCTAGGATCCTCTAAAGGCATAACTCGTCATTGGCCCTCACCGGATTGGATTTTTTCGAAATCATCGGACTCGGACTTTGGTGGCCAAAAAAATCGGGGGATGCTTGCTTTTCTGCTGTCCAAAAAGCGAAGATCCGTTTTGGATTTCTTGGTAAATATATTGGATTTGGGTGCAATCCTTTGGACCCAAGGACCTGCCCGGAGGAATATTTCTCCATTGCGGTGGCTGAACATGCAGAGTCATCCTCAGGCGAATCATACATGAAGAGCACGGTGATGTGATAGAAATGTATCTGTCAGTTTCCCTAGTTGAGGATACAGGAATTTTAGCTGACCTGACATGTGAGGGATCCCAGGGTTGGTAAGATATTATTCCGTTCAGATTTATGAAGGGGAGATTTTTTCAGAATGGCCACATCCTGCATTGTTTTTAGGCAGATCGTCTGTCCACAAATGTTTCGGTGATGAATGAGCTCGGGTTGACGAAACACGTGAGTTACGAAACAAACCTATATCATATCCCGGCTCACTATACTGGTCGGTTGATAGGGAATTCGAACATGGGGTCTTATAACCCCTTTTCAACAAAGTGCAAAGTCGCATACTACTCAAACAAACAAGATTTTCATTGCTCACATGGAGACCCCCTTTTCAATTGCGACATGTTTAAACCAACGCCCTGAAAAGCTACAGCAACACCATTCTCAATGGTCCCATTTATCTGGCTTGAAGCTGATGTGTCTATCATGAACTTTTGCAAGATGTTCATGCATCTAGGATGTATTTGCATGAATTTGCATGAATATTTAGTGTTTGTTACTGTTTTTCTGGTAGTGTGTTGTAACGAGTAGTATATTGCTTGTTGCTCTTGTTGTAGCAAACCGTATTTGTAGCAGCAGCAGTAGCAGTAGCAGTAGCACTTGTTGTTGTTGTTGTTGTTGTTGTTGTTGTTGTTGTTGTTGTTCACCAACTTCTCAACCATTTCAACCGAAAAATGACAGGCGCTGATAGCCTCACCGTGGATCCTTTGAGCCGAGCATGTCGCTTTCAAATACGTCCATCGGATCTGTCGTGTCGTATGGAGGGACCAGGATCCGCCAATGCCAGGGACGAATCAAAACCCGTTTTGGGAGAGTCGAAAAACGTCCAAAAGTTATATAATGGGTGGCTAAAAAAACACCAGCTATTAGAGATTTAGTAGGAAACTTTGGGTTGGAGGCTACTAGTTTGGGGGTTTCAAAGATTGTTTTGGTGAGAGATTTATTGTTTGGCTTGGGTATGGTATGACTTGAGAAGAGAAAAACGGAAGATGCTGTACATCTTTGGAAGATTAGTAGATGTGAATTTCAAGACTTTGAAAGAAATCAAGAAATCAACTTAAAGAAGTGAAACTTTGCCAGTAGTTACTGAGAGCTGGTTGGGAGGTTGGTTGCAATGACAATGATCCCAGACATAGATGATTCAGATGTCACTGGGCCATTGGTGAAACATGCCCTTACAGGCACTTACCATATCTACCAAACTAAAAGCACAAACCATTTGACAACGACATGCCAAAAATGACCAGGTCTTTCAACCACCACGTTTTGCAGGAGTTATGATGTGGCAATAGGTGTACAAATCACATCTGCCACAGAAAGGGAACATTGGAACATCAATTTCTCAACCACATTTGAGACGCTGGCTATCAATTTCAATCACATAGGTTTAAATGAATCTATATACGTCTACTTTCCCACCACCAAAAAGGAAAACATGTTGGTTGCCCCCGTTTTTTGTCGCAAGAAAAAATTTTTGGAGGAGATCATCGTTTGATATTGGAACTGCTGAATGGCATCAAGATGATCCAAGGGCGTCGTTATACCTTACAAGTTTCCGTGTCCAATCCACCAATGGAGTTGATCCAGAATCAACCATGGCCTCCTGGATGGACAATGCCGACATTTTTTTCTCCCCCCGAAGTTGAACGAAGGGTGAATTTGTAGGGAAGATCCCAGCCCCAATATAGGGTATACAGTGCAGGGCATGTGTAGGGAATATCCTATCCAGGTGGTGGGTGTTTCAAATATTTTTTTTATGTTCACCCCTATTTGGGTGGAATTTTCACCCCGAAAATTGGGGAAGAGGAACCCATTTTGACGAGCATATTTTTCAAAGGGGTTGGTTCAACCACCAACTAGTTAACAATTTTGGAACCTGAGAATGTATGGTTGAACCAAGTTCGGAAAATTCAAGGGTTTGATTTTCAGAAGATCCATTCCTGAAACTTCAGGGGTCTACGAACCATTTGTCTAGTATTTTTCTTGCCATTTTGTATCAGAAAACACCGTTCCTCTCTTTGCTGCTGAAGTTCCGGAAGGGTGGAGCCCCTTTACACAGCTCCTTGAGATAGTGGAATATGATGGGCTCAAAACAAGACAAACAAACATACTTGTTTTCGTGGTTGGGACATGAGTTCAACCATTCTATCACTGAACTGCCAATTGGTAGGTTCAACTGTTTATTTAATTTCACCCCAAAAAGTGCAGAAGGTTTCTCCTTTGGTTTTTGTATATTTGGGTCGATTGAGCTAGGCCATGATGTCAACCTCAGAACCCTCCTTGTGGCTGCCTATTAGTGGGGTCTTATTCATCTTTTGTCGAAATAGGCTCAACGAAATGATGTTTTCTGCCAATCAAATACCCTAGGGATCCAATCACCTCCTGGGAATGGTAATGGAACCCAATACTATGCGTTTCGGAGGCGATGGGTTCCATCCCAATCATTATCTGAGAATATGACTGGATGCCTAGGGAATCGGCCAACGAAAGTTCCAAATTGAATCGGCAAGGAACAGTAGCGGGGATTCTGAGAGAGAGATACTCCAAGGGCACCCTTGGCAGGTTGATAAAGAGAACAATTGAATCAACCAACTGATACTGTCAAAGCATCCCACTTCACTGAAATTTCACCACCATAGTTTTTTTTTAACCCCAAAATGGACTGATTTCAGGTTTCACCTTTAATATTCGGAAACCCAAGTGGTTTTTTCGAGGTTTCACCTTATATCCAAATATTGTGTCCAAGTTTCCTGAGGCAACTTCAAACCGAAGTCTTTCATGACATTTGGACATCCCTTGATCTTGGTGAAGCCGCACAGTACCAAGTGGTTCCTGCCATACCTTGGGCCGTACATGTGGCATCTACAGCTACCTTACTATTACGCAGTGGTGAGCTATGCCAGGCCGCTTTGGCAGATGGAGATGTGAAAGTGGTCACTTTTGAAGTTGCCCTTCCGGAGAGAAATGCTTCAGATGTCTTTGAAGTGCAGTTGCCACAAGGACAGGATAGATCAAAATGATGGATGTGTCAGAAAAAATGAATAGTTGACATCAGATTGCCTGCAAGCGAATCGCAACCTAACTATATTGTTTTGTTTAGCTTTGACTTGAGACGAATATGCGAGGGTTCATCATGAGAGAGTGCCATAATGTCACCACTTGATATCTTCAGATGTAGGAGATGGCACCTCTAGCCCCAGCTGTCAGGGACGTTTTCCAAACAATCCAGCGGATGGTGAAGCTTGCACCAGGTCGACCTGGTAATCGAAATAGACGAAAGTTGTTAAGGATCAGATTCAACAAGTAAGCCACTGTTGTGAAATGGCGATCGCCACTCCCAAGTTAGATGGCGATTCATAAGGGGCCATGAGAAACCAAGACTAATGGGAGTGGCTAGCCATCTACTACCAGGTGGTATATACACACAAAGCAATAAATGTGAGTCAAGGCCCCAGAGCAAGTCAACTCAGTGTTCAAATTTGGGAAAGCATTCGCGATTTGGAGCAATTAGGATGGGATGAGGGTGAGGAGTACTTTTCCATGTTTTCCAATCTTAAGAATCCCGGGAATGGTGAATGGTGTGCTAGAACCCTTAACCACCTTTTTCCAGTCCCAGTGGGTATCAGTAGGATTCACTAGATTGGACGTTTCCAAATAGGAAGCGTCAGAAGTCTAAAAGGGACAACAAACTTCAACTGCATGAAGTGTCAATGTCCATTCGCTGCCCCCCCCATGCTTATAAACTTATATAACCTTTAAACAATCCTATACACACGTATGTTATAATATATGTTTACTCCTATAAGGAACCTTCCTTTTTTCTCACTTCCCTTAGTGCAAAAACTCCTCTCTCTCCAGGAGTGAGCTTTGACAATTGTGACTTCTTGGAGTTGACTGAAGGGAATCCCAAAGCGATTGGCTATTTGGAGTCTGACTTGCCATTGTGTGGTGACCCTGGATATCTTCATCTTCCGTGGGAGGCGGCCATATGGTTCCCAAAGCTGTTGAAATCAAACGTTGATGTTTTTTTGTTAATGTCGGTTTTGTACGCGATTCAAGGTGTTCAATGGTTGGGTTTTTGGGGGTTAATATATGCGGATTTATTGGACCTGTGGAATTATTGGATTTCGGGACGTTTATTTTCAGCAACATAGAAATGGTGACATGACTGCAAGTCATGCACGGCACCTTCCTTCGCTGCCACCCTGGAAGGTCGAGGTTCCAGAAGAATCTGAAAGAAGCAACAGCAACATGAGCAATGTCACCATTGGAAGTAATGAAAGCAATGGAACGGAAGAGGTGGTCTGGCATGGAAACTGAATTTCTAAGATCCCCATGCCAAGAGTTTTCCAGTTTCAAACCATAAATTTCATATGATTTCATCTAGTCTTGGGTAACCTGTTTGACCTTTGGATGTTGATTTATCCACAAATCCAATGTTTAAAACTAAGGGGACATCTTCTGACACAACAATTGATTAACCAAAGGAGACGTCATTGACATCTTTTGACGAAGAACCAGCATTAACCATTTCCATCATCCGAATTGTCGCTTGAGATCATGATGCATGCATATATGACATACATTGATTTTTAATCAAATAGAAAATAAAAGAAGACACCTCTAAATCTACAAAATCATCAAATATCAATGAAACCACCCGCTGCACCCATGTAATCTAATTATTTGATATAAATATATATATATATATAT